>JAVTVY010006607.1:0-39453 GCA_036873755.1 Hanleya hanleyi | reverse complement strand
CTTCATAATAAGGCTGAAAATCTATAAGGTGGTTCGAATTTGGTTATAGATAGGTTACACTACATTATTTCAGGTGCGTGACATGTTCGCCCTAGCTAGGAAGAATGCCCCTTGTATATTGTTTGTGGACGAAATCGATGCTGTCGGCAGGAAACGAGGTGGGAAGAGTTTTGGTGGTCACAGTGAACAAGAGAACACTCTGAACCAGCTATTGGTAGAAATGGATGGTGAGTGATTGCTGGCGATCTCTTACAATCACATACGATAATGCCTCTAATAAATCAATCACAGTGAGTGAAGTTTTGTACATGTATACTATAAAATCATGGGGTGATCAAATTTTTGAACAGAAAGATAAAAAAAGGATAAAAAATCTGCATATAAGCCATTATTACCCCGCAGGCAAATTTTTCCCGAAGGGTGTTATCGTCGTCAGAGTCGTCTGTCTGTCTGTCTGTCTGTTCGACTGTCCATCTTTCTTGTGGACACGATATCTCAAGAAGGACTATAGCCAGGCATTGTAAATTCATTCCATGTATGCATCTGGTGCAGGGTCAGAAGCCTATGAAAAATGACCGACCTTGACCTATTTTATCAAGGTCAAATTCTAATATTTGCTATATCTTTTGAAAGATTAAAGCTAGTCTTCAAATTCATATTACAAATGCAAAGTTCTGGTGATTGATTAGAAGCCTATCCCAGTAAACTGACGTTGACCTATTTTTTCAAGGTCAAATACTATGTATCATGATATAACATGAAGAAATATAGCCAGGCTTTCCAAATTGATACTATGTGTACATCTGACGATGGTCCAGAGGTGTGCTGAAGATGACTGACGTTGTCCTATTTTATCCAGGTCAGATTTTGTTTTGTACAATATTTCACGAAGGATTATATCTACATTGTCAAAATTTATACCACATATACCTGGACCTGGAGTCCATTGAATATCACTGACCTTGACCTATGTTTTAAAGGTCAGATTCTATGTGTTAAGTCTAAATTCTCCAAATTCATGTTCCATATGCAGTTAAGGTAGAATAGACCAGAAAAAATGTTGAAGATGACTGACCTTGATCTGTATTTCCAAGATCAAATTACTGATTTGATTATGAGCTATATAGAAGAGTATATTTAGAGCTAAGAATTTGCTCATGCTCTACCAGGAACTGAGCACAAAATGTTTCCCGTCAGTTAAGGCCTTGGCAAAAGCTGACCTGGCCCAAGATGTATTTCTAAGATGAGAGAAACAGTCAACCCAACTACATCATATTTTTATCAAAGCTCTAAAAATACATTTTATGCAATGCATGATTGCTGAGTGAAGACAATAACTGATAACCGAGGAGTATTGGAGCCCATTGGGCTATTTTTTCTTTGTTATTTGAATGTATTTAAAGGGTAATCAAATTTATTAGAAATTTATTTTTTCACAGAATTTTCGTCAATGTCGTCTCCCTTGACATGCTTGACCAAGACAAGTATTGTGGTGATAGGTGTTAGAAAAGAGGGTTAAGGGTACTGAGCCCTCCTGCAGACACTTATAGATCCTCTAGAATTCGTCTTGAAACAGCTTAAAGAAAATTTAAAGTTTAAAAGTTTACTATGAAGGAAAGGTCAAATGAAAGACAAATTTCAACTGTATCCAAATATATTTTTACTTCATTTATGCGATTTTTTTATAACCGGGTAAAAAATACTTATTTTAGTACCAAGACAATTTGAATCTTGCATTTAATTTCCTCGATTTTGGAGAAACATGCTCATTGGAACAAAGTATACACACCTTAAGCTTGGATCAAGCATTGGAAAGTGCATACAAAGTTTGAAATATATGTATTAAGGCAGTGTGACGTCACTGGACCTAGATATGATCACAACAGACGACCATAGAATCCCATGCTTTATTTGCGGTTTACTCTGTGTAATAAAATCGTAAAAAATGACAAAAAATATTTTCAGACACTGTTTCACTTGAAGAAAACTTTAGGGTTTACGATCACTTTAAAGTTTGCCTCATATCTATGGTAATGTATATATTTGTTGAAAGAGTATTTCTCTAGGATTCCAAATATATAAATTGCACTGTAAAGCTTTGCGTAGGTTGTGAAGATATTCGGATTTGAAAGTTAATTTAAAATTTAATTTCAATTTTATAAATGCTATTTTTAAAAAAGTATTCAACTTACCATAACTTACATCGTCATTTCGTGTAGAAGACAACTCCAACAGAAAATCTGGGTCTCAGTTTTTACCCATCTGCCCGAGCGGTATTGTCGTTGCCTCCGTCGTCTGTCCGTCCGTCCGTCCGTCCGTCTGTCCGTCTGTCCATCATATCATTGTAAACACATTATCTCAAAAAGTCCTTCACTTACAACAATGAAACTTCATACAGTTGTTTAATACAGCCAGTACCAGAAGCCTATTGAAAGTCGGTGCCATTGGATGTGTTTTTCAGGAGTTATGCCCCTTTATACATGTCTGGCAAACACATTATCTCAAAAAGTCCTTCACTCACAACAATGAAACTTCATACAGTTGTTTAATGCAGCTAGTACCAGAAGCCTATTCAAAGTCGGTGGAATCGGATGTGTTTTTCAGGAGTTATGCCCCTTTATACATGTCTGTTGGTCCATACCCTTGTAAACACATTATCTCAAAAAGCCCTTCACTTACAACAATGAAACTTCATACAGGTGTTTAATACAGCCAGTACCAGAAGCCTATTGAAAGTCGGCGCCATTGGATGTGTTTTTCAGGAGTTATGCCCCTTTATACATGTCTGGCTGTTTTTATCCTTGTAAACACATTATCTCAAAAAGTCCTTCACTCACAACAATGAAACTTCATACAGTTGTTTAATGCAGCTAGTACCAGAAGCCTATTGAAAGTCGGTGCCATTGGATGTGTTCTTCATGAGTTATGCCTCTTTATACATGTCTGTTGGTCCATATCCTTGTAAACACATTATCTCAAAAAGTCCTTCACTCACAACAATGAAACTTCATACAGTTGTTTAATACAACCAGTACCAGAAGCCTATTGAAAGTCGGTGCCATTGGATGTTTTTCAGGAGTTATGCTCCTTTATACATGTCTGTCTGTTTTTATCCTTGTAAACACATTATCTCAAAAAGTCCTTCACTCACAACAATGAAACTTCATACAGTTGTTTAATACAGCCAGTACCAGAAGCCTATTGAAAGTCGGTGTAATCGGATGTGTTTTTCAGGAGTTCTGCCCCTTTATACATGTCTGTTGGTCCATATCCTTGTAAACACATTATCTCAAAAAAGTCCTTCACTCACAGCAATGAAACTTCATACAGTTGTTTAATACAGCCAGTACCAGAAGCCTATTGAAAGTCGGTGCCATGGGATGTGTTTTCAGGAGTTCACACAAACCGGTGTGGATTGCTGTGAATAGACAGTAATCGTTCGACTACATCTACTATAGGTAATCACTGCTCTATTGCTATATTGTTATACCCCCCGTACACGTAGTGTAGGGGCGGTATACTGGTTTCAGCTTGTCCGTCCGTCCGTCTGTACGTCCGTCCGTCCGTCTGTCCGTCCGTCCGTCCGTAACATTTGGTTTCCGGAGCATAACTTGACAACCGCTACTTGGATTCCTCTCAAATTTGGTATGCAGCTACTATAACACGAGACCTCGCTTGGGATTGCATTTGGCGCATGTGCGTCTACAGGTGGCGCCACCTAGGGTCAAAACTTTCTCATTGGCCCGTAACATTTCGTTTCCGGAGCATAACTTGACAACCGCTACTTGGATTCCTCTCAAATTTGGTATGCAGCTACCATACCATGAGACCTTGCATGGGATTGCGTTTGGCGCATGTGAGTCTACAGGTGGCGCCCTCCGTCCATCCGTACCAACGTCCGTCCGTCCGTAACATTTGGTTTCCGGAGCTTAACTTGAGAACCGCTACTTGGATTCCTCTCAAATTTGGTATGCAGCTACCATACCATGAGACCTCTCTTGGGATTGCGTTTGGCGCATGTGCGTCCACAGGTGGCGCCACCTATGGTCAAAACTTTCTCTTCGGCCCGTAACATTTCGTTTCCGGAGCATAACTTGACAACCGCTACTTGGATTCCTTTCAAATTTGGTATGCAGCTACCATACCATGAGACCTTGCATGGGATTGCTTTTGGAGCATGTGAGTCTACAGGTGGCGCCACCTAGGGTCAAAACTTTGTCGTCGGTCCGTAACATTTCGTTTCCGGAGCATAACTTGACAACAGCTAATAGGATTCTTCTCAAATTCTGTATCTAGCTACCATACCATGAGACCTTGTTTGGGATTGCGTTTTGCGCGTTTATGTCTACAGGTGTCGCCACCTAGGGTCAAAGCTTTCTCGTTGGTCTGTAACATTTGGTTTTCCGGAGTATAACTTGACAACCACTACTTGGATTCCTCTCAAATTTGGTATGCAGCTACCATACCATGAGACCTCACTTGGGATTGCGTTTGGCGCTCCAGAGGGTGAGAACTTTTAGTCTGCAGTAGGATCTCTATAAGAAGATAATGGCGCAACAATAGCAGGTTTGATTTGATAATAAATACCAACATTGTTTATAAATGTTTAATTTTCAGAACAATCCATCAAACTCCTCTGTGTATCATCACGACACATGCGTAGACAATCTGTTAACCGCAGTCGCGATCGAGCGAGGTCTCATTGTCAACTAATTACATACCGTGCCGCCACCAAACGCAATCTAAGTGAACTTACCTGTAAACAACTATAACATGTATAGTTATATTCTGCTACAAACATTCGTTAATTTCTATCAAATGTGCATTTGGGGGGTATCTTGTAAGCATGCTTACTGATCATTTCCACCACCACCCGATGCAATCTCATTCAACTTACTCGTGAAATGTTAACCACCAACATGTATCTATGCCTTACGGGGGGTATCTTGTAAGCAGCCTTACTGATCATTTTCAACAAATGTGTGCATCCCTCAGACTATGCTCTAGTTTTGTCTGTCTATGATCTATATCATGCAGGTAAAATTATGCCCACCCCAAATATGTGAGTTGTTGGGGTCAGAAACATTATTTCCACAATTGCTCTGGGCCCTGCCCGAGGGGTCCCGATGGCGACAGCCACATGTATCAATTTTGGTCTACTTCTCATTCTGTTGACATTTAATGGAATTCTTTTCAAAATCAAGCAACTCACAGTTTTGAACTATGAAGTTGAATTAAATTACAATAGAGCCAAACATGACAAATCTGAGACACGAATTCCCTGTTGGAGTTGTCTTTTAAAGGAAATAATGATGTAAGTTACGATAAGTTGAATAATTTATTTAAAATATCCATTTAAAAAAGAAGGCTCATTTTTGTAAATTCTGTTTTTTTTACCCCTCGGCCAACTTTGGCCTAGGGGTATTGTCGTCATCATGTACGGCTGTCCGTACGTACGTACGTCCGTCCGTCCGTTACCGCGATATCTACAGAACCGTTTCATGCATGGCAACCAAACTTGTTACATCTATTTATCTTCACGTAAATCAGAAGCCTATCGAAAATGAGTCATGTCGGACAATATTTTGCAGAGTTATGCCCCTTTTTACAAATAAAAATCCATTTATGATTTGTTATTGTGATAATTTCATAACTGTTCCATATACAACATCCTAACGTGATACAGTTGTTTCTCTTGACCTGAACTAGATGCCTATCGAAAATGAGTCGTGTCAGAAAGTATTTTGCAGAGTTATGCCCCTTGTCTAATAAAATCCGTTACCGCGATATCTACAGAACCGTTTCATGCATGGCAACCAAACTTGTTACATCTATTTATCTTCACGTAAATCAGAAGCCTATCGAAAATGAGTCATCTCGGACAATATTTTGCAGAGTTATGCCCCTTTTTACAAATAAAAATCCATTTATGATTTATTGTGATAATTTCAGAACCGTTCCATATACAACATCCTAACGTGATACAGTTGTTTCTCTTGACCTGAACTAGATGCCTATCGAAAATGAGTCGTGTCAGAAAGTATTTTGCAGAGTTATGCCCCTTGTCTAATAAAATCCACTAATTCCTATGTTAAGTTTGCATATAATTTCTATATCATGTTTGTATACTATCACATTTATTTATTGATTGGATGACTGATTTATTGATTTATTCTCTTACACAATGCGAAGAATGCCTGCAAATCTGTTTTGAAAATGACACTAGATGCCTATCAAAAATGAGTCGTGTCAGAAAGTATGCCCCTTGTCTAACAAAATCCACTAATTCCTATGTTAAGTTTGCATATTATTTCTATATCATGTTAGTATAGTATCACATATATTTATTGATTGGATGACTGATTTATTGATTTATTTTCTTAGACAATGCAAAGAATGCTTGCAAATCTGTTTTGAAAATGACATACATGTGCCATTTAGTATACATGTACTGTATTTATCTAGCCATGTGTACTGTTGTTTTGGTGCGACATCGATACAGCTCTTTCAATTTATTCCAGAAACAAATTAATTTAAGGGGAGGAAAACTTTTCTTTTTTTTCAAAGAAAGTACACTTACAATACCAGGGGTAAATATTTCTTCCCACAAGCCAATCAATTGGTAGAGACACCCTTACATTATAATAGCTGGGGTTCAGAGCCGAGGGGTTTCGATAGCGCAGCTTCATGTTTTTAATTTGAATACCTTCACAACCTACAGAGTTACAGGGAACACATTTAGATATTTGGAATACTTAAGAAACGCGCTTTCAACAAATACATACATTACCATAGCTGTATTTTTAGCTGTATAAAGACAAATTCTAGATGGTGTGCAAAAGTGTCTGCAGGAGGGTTCAGTATCCTTAACTGTGCAACTTGTGTGGGATTCTGGATTTTCCAGATTTGGAGAATGAGATCTATCAATATCACTGTCATCTACCTCGTCTATCACT
The DNA here is from genome assembly GCA_036873755.1 of Hanleya hanleyi. Lineage (NCBI taxonomy): Eukaryota > Metazoa > Mollusca > Polyplacophora > Lepidopleurida > Hanleyidae > Hanleya > Hanleya hanleyi. The sequence goes on along the minus strand of JAVTVY010006607.1, from coordinate 32,497 downwards.
GTACTTATTGGTACTCATTCAGAGGTAAAAGATATTGTCACTGTCAGAGTAACTTGGATGAGAGCTCGATATGGTACGGAATTCCACACTATTTAAATTTTGACGAAGACACTCATCTCCTGTTTCCCTGTTCAAAGGGGAGAGGGAGGTTCATCAGTCTTCCATTTGGTTACCCATCAGAAAATAACAAAAAGGGGATATAAACTACACCACGTGGGGACAATTCGTACTGTGGATTGGTTGTCAACCGGATCCAATTCTTCGTCCACGACACTACTTGACATTTGTCATCGGCACACCCCATCTTACTATTTACAAGAATCAGGAATTCCCGGGACTTCTGCCTGTCGGTTTCTGGATCTGTTTTGATTCAGACTGGTAACTTGCTTACAAAGCAGACAAGTTAACACACTAAACACTGAAATCAAATATTGGACATTGAAAGCGAAAACAAATACTCGTTTGGACTACCGGCATCCACATGGATACCTCAGAATATGAATCAAAAATAAGATCTGACTTTGCTACAGTCTCCATTTATTTTAACCACAATTCTATTCTGTCCTGACAGGTTTCAATACCCAGAGCGGTGTAGTAATTCTAGCAGCCACAAACAGAGTAGATATCTTAGATCCAGCTTTACTACGACCGGGAAGATTTGATAGACAAATTTTCGTTCCTGCTCCGGATATCAAAGGAAGGTAAGGTTATGAGCTATATTCTCTGAATTCTTTCAATCTAACCTCACCATTGTATATGAAAGATTAAAACGGATTTAATTCAAAATTTACACATTCAGTCCGCATGTCATGATCATGTCATTTCAGAGAACTGATTTTTCATTGCGATGACTTTAAATTTTGTATTGATGTACCATAGCCTGTTTCATCAGTGATATTTAATAACTGATATAAAAGTAATCCACTTCGTATGCCTAGAACTTTAATACAGAGGTGATTGAAATGTTTATATTTCTCAGGGCATCGATATTTAAAGTTCATTTGAAGGCGATAAAGACAGAAGCTAATAAGAATGAGGTAGCAAGGAAGATGGCTGCTCTCACACCAGGCTTCTCAGGTGGACACAAACATTACTAATATCCAGCTTTAATACAGAGTGAGGGCTGTTCCAGAATAAAGTACATGGGTTCGGGGGTTGGGAGATTTCTCAGTTCTAGGATACATGTGTGGCGGGTGGCATACAGTCATTCAAATGAGGTAGATAGAATAAATGGCTAATGGGTGATTGGGGTGAGATAAAGTTTATTTCCCCTACCCCATGTACCATTATCTGGAACAGCCCTGAAGGGTTTAATATATAAATTTTAGTCCTTTTGTATTGTTCATAATACTGCATACTCTGTGACTCTTCAGAAATTAATGTACCTTCTCTGCATTAAGAGAATACTAGTACTACTGTTTTCTCTGTTTGCTGTGCAATATTATACTAAGCATCTTCACACCAGGTCAAATATTATACACACTTGCCTTTTTACCAGATTTGACATGATTTTCTTCAGAATACAGTTTGCTGATGTCATAGCTCTATAAATATTTTGCGGTCTATAATCGGAGACTTAAACATAAGTATGACTTCTTCAAATTTAAATTTGATTGGCTATTCGAAGGAACTGTACATTTTCCATTTCAAATCAACACAATCACGGCTTGCCAGATTTGGAGTTCATAGAATAACCTCACTGCTCGGTGTATTTCATCTCCGAGTTTGATTGACTGTCCGTGACATAACATGCCTTCCTGTTTGAATAATTGACCCTATCCTATATCAAGGGGAATGAGAGAACATCAGTACCGTACAGTATTTAACTTAAAGTGTAATTGTGGCACTTGTGTAAGTGTATGTCATATTCACGATAACGATGTGAATAACAAAACGTAGTGAAGTTTCCTCCCCCCCCCCCAAACATTTCACTTGTATTCTGTCTCAGAGGATGTCTCAGGGGATTCAAAGGCAGCTTTCTACAGTAGGAGAGAAATCTGCACTGCCTCTTTTGACGTCAGAGATGATGTTAACGACGTCATACTTTGAGCTTCCTGCATCGTCTGTTGGACATCGCCAATGCAAAGAATGGAACATTTGTGTAACAGTGTTACGTTGTGACGTAGTTTATCGCTCCATAATAACGTCATGCTCCGACATGCTTGTGGCGCTGTGCACTACAATAATGCTAATAACAGTGAAATTGTTAAAATTAAAGTCGTAAACCAAGAAACAGGCAATAAATTCTATAATTTGGACGATTATCTTGGATATGACCTAAACTTGCAAAAGCCCACAGTTACATTTTAAGTGATGATGCGTACAAAGATATGTGACAAGTCAATTATGTTGACAGAGAATAATTTCTGCACCAGGTTGGTCATAATATGAACAGTTGTTGAGATCGTATAAATATGTAACATTATGTTTTTAGGAGCTGACATAGCTAATGTGTGTAATGAGGCAGCCTTGATAGCAGCCCGAGACCTAAATACTAGCGTGGAATGGAAACATTTTGAACAGGCCATAGAGAGGGTTATAGCAGGTAAGTCCGTCTCACTTTTATTTTTTCATTGCTAGTAGAAGAAATGTGAGATGATACTTTTTTAGAGCATTTTCAGAAAGTGGATGCTCTTACGTTTTCATGAGAAATGGCTCCGCCGGATCTACCGCCGCCGCGACTTTAAACGTGAACCATTAAACCATATCTCTGAACCATTAAATATTTTTGGGTCAGACTTTGTGTGCTACCTCCTTAAGCCTTGAAAATTAGTTTAGTTGTGTTTTGTTAGTTGCTGTTCACCACTAGGTGGCACTGTAATAGAGCATAGGTAAAACTTTCTCTCACGATTTCATCTGAACAGCTTGTTTTATTTCAATGAAATTTCTTGAAGGATAGGCAATGTGCTGAAAAGGTTTTGGTTTAACTGGCATAAACTATAAAGGCACGTTTTTTTGCGTCTTAAAATTATTTTTTTTCGTGGAACGGAAATTTACCAATTCGCTTGGAGAAATATTTCAAAATTGTTCTATTCTAGTTTGCCAAGCATAAATATAGGATTGCTGACATGATGATTTCCTTTCAGTGCAAACCAAATTGCCATTTAAATGAAAAATCACAAATATCTGACTTACGGTAAGCGATCCAAATATTCGATCGCCGGAAGTGATTTTTTAGTCCCAAAATGGATGCTTGATCGTAAAAATTGGATCGTACGCCCCTCTGCAATGACGAGAAAAACCGGCTCGATCGAAAACATTAGATCGCGGAAGTGAGAGAAAAGCACGATATATCCGATTATCTCCCCTAGTTCACAACGTAAAAATTATTTTTTGGAAGAAAACGAGATGAACTATATAATATTAAACTTCGACAAAGAAATTTCACCATACTGATTTGGTTTTATTAAAAGTCCGATGTGACAAAATATCATAAAGAATGATACATTAATCGGGTGAACAATTTGGTGAATTAAGCTCCTTAAAATGTTCGTAATTTGAAGAAATTTGATAGACGAATAAGGACTTCGTTATGATATCAAACCACACATTATTATATTACGTATTTGTATGACATTTATATAACAAATTTGATACATGGCATTCGACGGATGTTGATCGCGATTGTTAACTTATTTGTCAACCGTATATGCTAAACCCTTAGGTGTCCCCCCATCTTCCTGTCTGACCTACTCTGTATATTGATCGTGCGTAACGCACGTGGGGCCCCGTCTGCCCAGGAAGGGTGAGAGCTCAAAGTCGGTTGCATACAGAAACCTGCCTTGCGATGTATACTATTATAAAATGCGTAGAGTCAAATCTACTTTCCCGCAGCGCGGCCTTCCTCTGTTATAGAATTTATTGTAACTTACCATGTGCTTTGCATTGTTTATATACATGTATTGAGTGCATTCTGTAAAACCAAGAGTGGTGTGTCCGATGTCTGCGATTGATAATAATAATTTAATAAACGGATGATATATGGAAGGACAATTATAGAATTGTTTCTCTGTTAGGGGCCTACTTGTCCCGGTCACGGCTTCAGTGTTTTGTTGCCACCTATTATTATCTTAAATTATCTGAAATCGTTGAATGCTGTAAAATAGATAACTGTTAATTGATCTTCGTTTATATAAGAAAATACGTGTGTTGGCTTTTTTTTGTTTCAAGTCATTTTCGCTGGCTATTCAAAATCCGCCGTTGATACCGACCGGTTCGATAAAAATGCTGTTGTCAAACAATCACAGTGCTAAAAGCCTTCAAAGCCAAGACAGAACAAGTTTGAATGAGAGTGTTGTGAAAATTATATACGGGACAAACAGGGGCCACACATTAATTAACACAAAAACCCATAATACTGCAACGTTATTTTGAAACCCCCAATCGCCTCTTGCTGGTGAATGGCGCATCCCCACGCAGAGCTGAATCCGGGCTTCAGAAGGGGCAAGGTATTCCCCAGGCAGTCACTTCTATGTTGTTACACACGATCTCATTTGCATATGAATAAGTGTCATTTCTAGTCTGGGTGAAACTTGCATGCTGCACGTGATGCAGTCCAGATTCCCCCTGTGGACTTTTGTATTGGACCCTTCTATCTTGATTTAACAGGGAGTACTAGTGTAATTCCCTCTGCTGGTAACCTAACCCTCCCGCACACCCCTATCTTGACTTTGGATTCTTCCATTTGATGTCGATTTCTCTGAAGGACAAGCTGGGAAGCGTGGCAAGATCATTAAAACAAATATGCTCACAGCTGGACATGCTAAAAATAAACTAAACACTTCATTTGCAAGACTATCCCACAACAGACACCTCCAGGTAAATGTGAATACAGATGTAGCCATTGACAATTTAAATATCAAAGGAGAGTCTGTCAAGACTTGGAAAGTAAGGGGCCCTGAGGGGTTATACTATTACGCCCTGCCATGTGAACACCTCAATCATTTCAAGTTTGTTTCATATAAAGTGGACTTTACTGATGGTAATAATAATAATAATAAATATACCAGCAAAAGGCAATTGAAGGGGGTTTTGGTGTTAATGTGTGGAGCCTGTTTGTCCCGTATATAATTTTTACAACACCCTCATTCAAACTTGTTCTATCTTGGCTTTGAAGGCTTTTATCGGAAGAAAAGGAATGGAATATCTTATGTAGCATTGTGATCTTTCACGAGCGCTGAATTGAAGGGTCGACAACAGCATTTTTATCGAACCGGCCGGTATCAACGGCGGATTTTGGATAGCCAGCGAAAATGACTTGAAACAAAAGAAGCCAACACACGTATTTTCTTATAGAAACCTGGGACGAGTATAATATTCGTCCCAGTAGAAACAAAGATCAATTAACAGCTCTCTATTTTACAACATTCAACAATTTCAGATAATTTAACATAATATCTCCAGGTGGCGACAAAACACTGAAGCCGTGACGGGGGATAAGTAGGCCCCTAACAGAGAAACATTTCTATCATTATCCTTCCATATATCATCCGTTTATTAAACAAAATCGCAGACATCGGACCCTTAGTTAAAGAACAAATCGGCAACCATTTAATTCCCGCAGTGAGCGGCTATTGGTCTCAGCATAATTTTTCACAATATTTGCAAGACCGTCACACGTTTGTTTCTTGAATTCGCAAAAAGAATATGTCTATCGTTTTTAATATAATAGAAATAATTTGACACTCGCGCAACTATTATGTTTTACACGAAGTTGTTTTTATTTACCATTCAGGAATATATGCTGTTTAGATTTGGTTTAGGTCACATTAACAACTCCATTTTGCGTATGCGTCGATACTGCCGATCTCGCGCATAATGTTGCGTATCTGTTCATATTCATTCTAGCTATTGCCGACCGTGTGCGATCGAATTTAAGTTAGATCGTCTCATTTTAGAATTTGTGGGTGATTGTAAATCAGTTAGAATATCCGATCGTAAATCTCCCGAAAAAATGGGGTCGATCGTAAATCGAAAGATGATCGTATATATGGATCGCTTACCGTAACGTCAAAACCTCCATATCTATTTATCATGATTCAAGTTTTTTCCAGGGCACTGAACATCAGAATAAAATATATTTCCCAAATAAATTTGTTTGTGGCTCTACCTGCTCAAATATTTCCTAGTCTGTATCCAGAAACAGACTTTTTTTTTTGGTCGCAGTTATCACTTGGTGATATCTTGTAACGTTTAAAAGAAAGAGTCTAAACGATCTTATGCGAAATTCCTTTCACTCTTTACCATGTTTACCCGTCATCTTTCATGAGCAAAATATCAGCAGATATTCAAGTTTCTCGCATCACAGCGGCCAAACACAATGTGATACACCCATGTGATACAAAACCTTTATCACACCCTTACAGTTTGTTATTAAGGCCACCCCCGAAGGGGAGGGGGCCTTATTGGAATGGGCTTAGTCTATGGGGCAGTCTTGCTTGGTTTCCAAGAATTTCCGAGAGAACAAAGCAGAATTCCGAGTTCAAACCCCTGGATAAAATGGAGAGGAGGTTTATATCTAGCTGGGGATTGAATTTGGGCTATCTCAGATGAACGGAAGTGTGTCTTTCAAGCCCAAATTGTTCATCTAAAATTCTACCCTTCCGGTTTGAAAAAGCCCAGTTGCAACAACAACTTGCGCGGAAACCTCTTTGCGCATACGCAAAGCATTGTGGGAGTTGGGCTCTCGCGAGACTTTTACGAGAAAAATTGATACAGCCTCCAGTTGCTGAGATAGCCTGACAGCGAACACTTGAATACATTTTGGCAGGTGATGTATCAGTCTCTAAGCCGTCAGGACTTCATACTTACAGGTGACTGCTTCAGTTCAAGCCACAAAAGTTTGCGCGAACGATCGTTCAGTTCACCCGGAGGTTACGCAAAACTAAATAAGCGGGAACGTTTTTTTGTTTGCGTAAAAATGAATACAGTATGTTACCGTCGTCAAGTCAATTTATTAAATAAATTATCTTTTTTGCCGCTGTCAAAATTGCAAAGTATGAATGTCAATACAGTGGATTAAATGTTGGATCACATTATCGCGATCGACGTCTCGTCCCTGGTGCATGGCAGGGGATACTCTGATAGCTTGCGTCATTCATTCATTCACTCACTTTCATTTTCGCTGTGTACTTCCGGGTGTGCGCAAAGGTCAACTGCGCAAAATTTGAGCGGAAGGAGCATGGTTATCATGGCGGAATTTTCAGTAAACATCGTGTGTTGAGCAAGGCGCTAATTTTATAGTTTTGTCCGTAATAAATACGGTAGGCCTATTTGATCAATTGATCGTTGTGACTCAATTCATAGGTCTCAATAAGTTTTTAAAGCTTAGTTGTCATATTATCACAATCAAGGCAGATTATAGACGGAACATACTTGCCAAGTCTTTTATCTCTCGCGGCTGAAGTCGTCATATACGCGTGCCAAGTTAAGCTCTGTTGAAGAAGCTGTATTTCTCACCTAAATTCCTAATATAATCCGTCCAATATAAATTAACCACCATGGACCATGACAGAAAGGGATGAAACGAGGTCAGTTTTGATATTTCTCTTGATGACAAATATAACTTTGTCGAAATATTGAGACTGTCAATATGCGTTTTTAACTTTATTTGGAGTGACTTTGCTTATGCGTTAACTTACACTCATTGTTCCGAATTTGTAGACTTCACACCATCGTGTACCTTTTACTCATGAAATAAAGATTAAATTACCTCATTTCATTTTGCAAAACAGCACACAAGTTGGTCAGAGTTTGAAGCTGTTTATCTTCCATCATATCACAGGACAAGCAGAATATATCTATCTTGCCAGATGCCATATATAAAAAATTATAGATGTACCTGATATATTCTTTTTCTGAGAGAATAATTTTTATTAAAGATCAGCTACTTTGCTTGTCTTCCAGTCGAGCTACCTCACACACACTGGTCACTGACTGTTTTCATGGATGTGATGAAGTCGAAATTAAGGGGAAAGCTCCCATAAAGTTAACATGATCGAATACTGAGAAAACATGACCGAATACCGAGAAATCCTCTTAAATATAAAAGTCTGTATTCTCGGTAGCTGAGAATAACTATTTTTGTCCAGAGTATCTACTTTACAGAGATTTTTTTTTAAATTTTTGGGGGTATAGAAAGCCACATATTCATAAATACAGTCGTCTATGTTTGACCGCACATATCTGTTCAGTTCAAGTTCATTTATTCCAATCTGGGTACCGATCTTAGTTCTTGTTAGTGAGTGTTGTCTGGGAGATGTTTCTGAGGCGGCCTTGCTTGTCCTATCCATTCCCAATACCTTGTAATAAATTTTGGCAAGGGTATCTATTTTCCGGAAAATACTGAACCTTTTTTTTTTGCCTTTCCGGAAAATAGAAACCAAATTATTTTATAAAAACGAGCATCTGTCCGCCTTTTAGCGTGCAAATCTTTCAGGACATAGATCTATGGATCACCAGCAATTGATAATTGTTCTTAGCTCTCATTGGCGACTGTTGCCAGGGAGGCATTTCCTGTGACGAGTCTGGGGAGTAAAGATGCGAATCTTCTGCTCATATATTGTGTATTAAATAAATAATGCAATCCTACATGTACTATGTAGGGTGGCCTTTCGAAGTCCATGAGTTCTAGTTAACTATATTTTTGGTTATTTTTCAACATTATTTTGATGTGAGAGATATAACACTCGTGGTCATATATCTGACACTTGTTTGAACCCATATGAAACTCACTAAAGCTCGTTTCCTATGGGTTTTATCAAACTAAGATAAATGACCACTCATACTGATAATCTATATGTAACCATGCAATAACCTCTAAATCCTATGTGTGCAGGATTAGAGAAGAAGACACAGGTGTTACAACCGGAAGAGAAGAAGACTGTGGCTTATCATGAGGCCGGACATGCCGTCTCTGGTTGGTTCCTTGAACACGCTGACCCATTGTTGAAGGTACCACTTCTGAACAAGATTTATTTTTAGCCGAGAATTATGTTTGTTTCAGATCTCTCATTGTAGTGTACGGTAATTCCTCTAATAATTATATACCAGGAAGTGAAATTTCTCACAATAAAATCTGGAGTGATCGAATTTATTAGAACAGGAAGTTGGAAAAAATGTTCCAAATTATGCGTATAATATATATTCGTCATTTATTAGAAGTTACTGTAAGTTAACCAAATTTTCAAAAATCATGCAGAAAATCCATTTTTTTCTTGATTTTAAGTATTTTCGAGGGTGGTCAAATTTGTTTTAAAGACTGATTGAATTTTGTTCATGAAATAGAGGATAATTAAATTTCAATGCAGCTATTGAATTATCATAGGATTCGCCTTCTGTCTCAGCAGACAAAAATTGAGAAAGAAATGCAAATGATGACATGATTTGTAATTAATACATAGCATGTAGCATGTTAAATTGAATATGTATTAAAAATGTACAAGAGAATGTCAGTTTTAACAGTTTTCATTTAAATCTATGTTTTTGAGTGTATTATACATTCGCATTATTGTATTATAATGTGAACTCAATCTAATTAAAATTTAATCCTATCTGCTCCCCCATTTGTATATGTCACTTGTAGGATCTAACAGGCTTGCACTAACTCGAGCGTCAACCAATCCTGAGAACGCTTCATAGTGCTTTAAAGGGAATTTTTGGTTGACTCAGCCGAATCAAACGCAGCGCTGTCTTTTCATGTTGCCGCGGTCCCGACATTGCGGCACCATAATACGGGGTAGATATATGGACTGGCCGTTGGTGTAAACATTGGAGTGAACGGAGATGGTCACCCTATCTTCCCTCCCCGACTGCAAGTGGATGAGTCCAGATGCAACCATGATGTCATAATGCTATTAAATATTCATGACATGGGCGCTCAGAACATCAAATTTAATTGAAATACGCAAGATCCTGAATAGCGACATGTACGATTGGGGAGCATTGATAGGATATTAATTTATTAAAATTGGATGTGAACTGTCATGATAATGATTCTCAAAGCTGGTGTTTAGATAATATTTGATACTGTACAGATTTTGTATCAGGAGTTGTGCTTCAGAGAGCTGTTTGACCTTGTACCGGCGTAATTCTGGTGCTTTTTCAAAGGTGAACACATTAGTGACAAACAGCATAGATCCGAGCTATTTTAATGGTTAATAAACTGTTCACCCTTTATAAAATTATTTTGTTCTTTGTCAGGTATCCATCATTCCCAGAGGTAAAGGTTTAGGGTATGCGCAGTATTTACCAAAAGAACAGTATCTGTACACAAAAGAACAGGTAAGCCAACATTATTCGCCCAAGGGAAGGGGGGAAGGGGGGAAGGGGATTTGGATTAATGTTGCACTCAAGGTTGTTTCACTCATATGGTGACGGTCAGTTTGGTTGGTGGAGGAAGCCGGAGTACCCGGAGAGAACGACCGCCCATCGGCAAGTAACTGATAAACTTCCACACATGGACCAGCTGGGCTCGAACTTGTGCCGGTTCAGCAGTGTGAGGTCTCCAGCGAAGCTCCTTAGACCCAGGGGTTTTTTTAGACAGTTTTTCATCGTGGTATTCCCGATGAAAACGAATTTGAATTGAGTTTTTGCGTTTTTTTCAAAATTGAGTTTTGAGCTAGAAATTCAGTTTTCTGAGTTTTCGGGAAGTGCGCGCCGTAGGCGCGGAAAAAAATTGAGTTTTTTTCATAAAAGATTGAGTTTATGTAAGACCGGGGCGAACGAAAATGCCCCGATCACGGGAAAGTTTGATCGCGACCGAAAGTTTACAATGTACAAGGTTGTTCACAGTAAAAAATAATTTTCTTGCAAATTTCTTGAAATTTCTTAGATTTTCTTGAATTTCTTAAATAAGAAAAATACATTATTCCCTCTGTGATACAATGTTTAGGAAGTTCCGAACAATAATTATTATGACGTTTTGGGGGATATTTTCTGGCAGTTATTGGGCATTTCCAAAGTTTATAAATCTGTTTCAATTTTTGTCTTGTCAGTAAGATATGATTTTTTTCTCAAACGAGAAAAATAAGAAAAACCTTCAAATTTCTTGAAATGGGAGACTGACAAGAATTATTATCTTAAATTTTCTCAAAATTTTAAGAAATTGTAAGAAAATAATTCTTGTCAGTCTCCCATTTCAAGAAATTGAAAGGTTTTTCTTATTTTTTCTCGTTTGAGAAAAAAATCATATCTTACTGACAAGACAAAAATTGAAACAGATTTCTAAATTTTGGAAATGCCCAATAACTGCCAAAACTATCCCCCAAAACGTCATAATAATTATTGTTCGGAACTTTCTAAACATTGTATCACAGAAGGAATAATGTATTTTTCTTATTTAAGAAATTCAAGAAAATCTAAGAAATTTTAAGAAATTTGCAAGAAAATTATTTTTTACTGTGTTGTTGTTCGTGTCACCTCCGTCTCTATGCTAATGAAAGTCCGCGAGAGCCCACTCTTCATGTCATCTCTGCCACTTCCCGGGTTTCCGTATGTTTGTTTTAGCTGCAGACACCGCGTCTCGTCAATGGGATATCCAGTGAAAATGAAACACACTCAGGAAGCTATTGCGGAGATTATTTTTCTGTTCGTTGACCATGTTGACTGTCGTAACATTTTTTTTTTAACAGAGTTGTCTCCCATCATATGACAACATTCGCTGTCGAGTACCGCCAGATATCTGTGGCAATGAACTGCTAGTTTTTCGATGAAGGGTTCCCGACAATGATTTCAGCGCCATTTTTTTTTATCTCAACACATGGTTCCGCTTTACCAAAGTATGCGAGAAAATGTCAACACGAACACAAATGAAACATATTTGTCGTTCGCTGAAAATTTTTCAACTTCTTTGATCTGTTGGAACTCTATTTGAACCCGTATAATACCTGCCTCGCGTCGACGCGAAGTGCCTGTGTTTTGTGGTGGAAAACCGGCAACATTCAACCTCTGCCCTTGTTACGGTAAATTGAGAATTTATCGTTTTAAGACTTCCAAACTAACGAATAAATTATTGTAATACACGAATGCTTGGGAGGAATTTGTTAAAATCGTTCATCATGCTTTATTTAAGTTGTTGTTTTCTCAATTAGTTACATAATTTGGTTTTTACCTTTCAAGAGACAGTTTCAATAATTTCGCCAATTTTGTACAAGAATCTGTTTTTTCAAGATAAAAATTCATGATCTATTTGGGTATGAAATTGAACTGTGGGGCCATCATCCATCATCTATTTCCAACTTTGTTTGGCCCAGATTTCGTAAATTCCAGAGAGCAGCTGCCTATGCAGTTTTTTGGAAATTTTGATTCAGATAATTAGGACATCCGAATAGCTAAAGGATGACAAGATTAGTCCAAAAACTTGCGGTGTTGGGTGTCAGTTTCATCTAATTCAACCTACAACCAAATTGATTGCATAAGTGTCATTCCAGTGCAAAACTACATTGAGGCCATTAGTGGCATCCAATTGGATTTAAGAAAAACAAGCCAAAAATGACATGCCAAGCTTTGACACAACTTTTTTTTACATTCTACGATTAAAACAAAATAAAAATTGAGTTTTATCATTTTTTTGATGAAAAAGGCAAAAAAATTGAGTTTCATCATTTTTTAGATGAAAAACCCCAAAAATTGAGTTTAGTGACATTAATATGCGCGCCAACGGCGCGCAAAAAAATTGAGTTTTACAATATTTGAAATTGAGTAGATGAAAATTTTTTGTCTAAAAAAACCCCTGAGACCACTCGGCCACTGAGGGCCCAGTCTGTGTTGATAGCTCAACATAGCTGTCAATATTGTTTTGTTTGTCCTTCTGTCCAGACTTTCCATAATAGCAACTCTAGTTTCACAGTATTTCAATAATCATATTTTTTACACAGTGAAACTGACCTTACTGACATATGCGTTCGTGTGCAAACACGGATTAACAAGTGAAGAAATTAAAACAATAGCACAGTTCATTTCCCGCCTAATCACCCACGCCAGCACTCAATCACAATAGATCTCCACTTCTTTACTTAGCTAGCTACTGTAAAGATCGTGTGTAAAGCTCCAGCGTATTACGGAAGGATTTTACGTTTACAACGAGTGATAACATCATCTACAAGTCTACAAAGCAACGAAAAGATCAAGTTGGGAAGTATTCTTGTGTATATCTGTCGATAAAATAATGGCCTCTATGTTCTGTTCCGTCTGTGGGAAGTCTAAATCAACGACCGACTTACATTCTGTTTGTCTTGCGTGTCGAGGCAATATTGCTTGTGATTGTACCCATAGATGTCAGGAGTGTCAACAATGGCCCGATGATTTATTTCAAGATTTAATGACCGGGTCTCGTGCGGGTTCCCTTCCCCTGGTTTAATGTCGGAGACTAATATCATGACTCCGCCCTCCCATTTTATTGAAAATGGGACGGCGAAGAAGCCTGCATCGATTGGCAGTCCTTGGATGGGCCCTTTATGTTCTTTATTAGATAAAGGTATTGCGCCAAGCACTAGTACTTTTGTTTCTGATCTGTCCACAGGTAAAAGGAAGAAACAGGTAAAAGTAATGGGGTCCGTCCTAGATGAAGGTACGGGAGAGTCAGCCGAGGTCACAGTGGAACTAGATCTTCCCGAAAGTGTGTCCCCCATGGAAATCGAGACGAACGAGATGAGGACCACTTTGACTCCGGGCATAAACACTGGTGACGTTGTAAGTACGCCCGTATGTGCTGTTGGGAATGATATCACTGGGGGGACTCCCGCTGGGAATACCCCGATATCTAATAATTCCCAGGTGTCGTTTGTTGGTCGTCAACCAATTTCGACACTCCCTGTTGCTCCAGGGGCAGCCTTAGGCATGGTAAGTGGTGCTGTAAATAACTATGGTGTAATACCAGGTATAGTTAATTTCAGCACAGCAGACAATACCTCTGGTGGATATAGAGACAATGTATCCATGGTCTTACCAGGAGTAAACTCCACGACCTTACGTAATACCCCAGTCACGGGAGTTATCACGCAAGGCCGGGTAGGATTAAATCCCTTGCAATTGAACACCTCTGGGTTGACAAACGCAGGGGATCGAGGTCATTGTTCTGCAGGAACAATGCCAGTTTCACACTTAATACCTCAGAGTGTTAATAGAAACAATACGGCATTGTTCCAGTCACAACAGGGTATGACTGAGAATGGTTCTGGGTCGGGTGTCATAAACCCATATAGGGCTCATTATCAACTTCCTGTCAGCCAATTCCGGTCGCCTGCGGGTTCCGGTATGGTTAACTCCGGGATTCCGGTTAGGACTTTTCGTCCTTCCGGTCCCACTATAAGGAGGCCTGTTGTGACAAACCCCGGTGGGTTGAGACTTCCGGTTCGTCCGGAAATGCAGTGGGCTAGGCCTATTGCATCCCCTTATAGGCGGGTCTCTAATAGTCCACAAATCAATACGGGAGTTCCGGTTATTGATGGTTCTCTGTCTGCTGTTATTCTGCAAAGAATGGAACAACAGGCAGCTGAACTAGATCAGTTCCGGCGACTCTTGACTTCCGCTTCCGGTACTGTTCAGGTTCCATCCCCGGTTCCGACACAGCTTCCGGTAGTATCGTCTGATCCGATTGATTTGTCTACTGACCCATCGATGAGACGTCAGGGGGTCGCGCAACGTCAATCCATTGAGGATAATGACAGTGATCATGATCCGGAGAGACGTTCATATTCAGAGGTACTAGAAGCTCTGTACGAGTTGTACCCTAATATGTCACGACCCCCTCCGCCGACATCCTCTCGCCTACATACTATGGCAGAGGCTCCGTCGACAACTACCATGCAGACGTCGTCACTTCCTGCGTCAGATGCCATTCATGGTTTATGTTCCGTTCTTGATACGGTTTTAGCCCAGCCTAAAACAATGCAGGAACGTATTACAAGAACGGGAAAACGTGCACTCTTTAGACCGGCTTCCGCTTCGGCACCACTTCCGGTGGAGAAGCCCACGTCTAGAGCGTACGGAATTCATGATTCGGCATATGACTTTAAGGCCGCGGAACCGGAACCTGATCTTGCCGACATATGTAAAGGCAACAAGGTCCCTTCCAAGGTCTTGATCCCGCTAACTGATAAGCAGTCTTCTACTATTGAAGAAGCTGCACGGCAGGGGGTAGCCATAGCCTCTCACATGGACTGGTTTCTAACGGCCATATCCACTGTGTTGAGCAGGTTGTCGCGTTCGCAGTTAGCAGCCAGTAGTAGTCCTGAGCTACAATTACTGGCGGATCTTCAGAACGTGGCTGCTAAAGCTAATGCTGATGCAATGGCTTTAGCCGCGTTCAATGCTGCGATGGTTGTTCATCTGAGACGACAAGCTTACTTGTCTTCCGTCGTCAACCATGCTCCTGATATAGTCATTCGTACTTTGAAGGAGCAATCGCCAGCATCTTCGCTGTTGTTTAATGGCATTATACCGTCTCTAAGGGATACGGTGGAGAAGGCTAAGCCTAATCCTCCGCCTAGAGCGGGTGGTATGGGGACAGGAAAACGTATTTCTACGGACACTTCCGGTCCACCAGCCAAGCAACCTAGGCCGACTACTTCCGCTTCCGGTCCAAAAGGGAAGTCTCAAGCGGCGGGTCGCATGCCACAACAGCAAGGCCAGACCAATCCCAACTATAAAGGTAAAGGGAAAGGTCGTGGCAAAAAGCAGCAGGGCCGGTGACGATTCGGGCCATGTCAATCTCATGACATGGCGGGACCACGAATTGCCTCAACTTCCGGTCCCGCCGAAATCCAGTCTCCCGGTCGGGGGACGACTTCAAGGATTTTGGCGGAATTGGCAAAAACTGGGGATGGATCCGTGGGTAATCCGTACTATTCGATACGGTTACCCCCCAGAATTTACTATAGATCCACCCCTTACTGCTGCTCCCAAGCCCTCCCGTATACCTATACGGAAGGCACACCTTCTGGTAACACAGGCATCTGTGGACAAACTTATCCAGAAGCATGCAGTAATAGAACTTCCGGTCCACGACCGGTCCCCCGGGTTCTATTCTCCGGTCTTCCTTGTGCCAAAGAAGGATACACCGGAAATGCGCATGATAATAAATCTGCGCAGGCTGAACAAGGACTTCCTGATGAAACCCCCTCACTTTCGGATGGAGTCCTTCCGGTCCATCAGGACCGCTCTGGTTCAAGGGGAATGGTTAACTTCCTTGGATCTTCGGGACGCTTACCTGCATATCCCGATTCATCCAAGTTACCGGAAGTACCTGAGATTCCTGGTCGGTGCTCGCCGTTTCCAATTCCAGGTTCTACCTTTCGGTCTAGCCAGTTCCCCTTGGAT
Organism: Hanleya hanleyi; assembly: GCA_036873755.1. Lineage (NCBI taxonomy): Eukaryota > Metazoa > Mollusca > Polyplacophora > Lepidopleurida > Hanleyidae > Hanleya > Hanleya hanleyi. The sequence continues at coordinate 16,180 of JAVTVY010006607.1, read as the reverse complement.
CTTCACCAGAGTATTTCAGCCAGTGGCGGCGTATCTGCACAGTCGAAGTATCAAATATCATTTTTACCTAGACGATTCCATTATCAGGAATATGTGCAGAATACAACTCCGATGCGATACAACATTTGTATGGCACATCCTCGAACTACTGGGTTATCTCCCACACGAGGAAAAATCGGAGATAACACCGTCACAACAACGGAACTTCCTAGGCGTGGCGTACGACACCAAATTGGTCATTGCTCGGCCACCGGAAGTTCGTTGGTGCAAGATATGTCGCGACATTCCACTGTTCATCAGACATTCTTGCCGCACTGCCATCCAGTTTGCATCAATAATCGGTCTACTGACATCCACACAGGATGTCACACCACGAGGCCGATTACAGTTACGGCCACTAATGATCTATTTAAATCAGCATTGGCCACACAGGCACAGGAATCCCATGATTCCTGTCACAGAGGAAATCAAACATCACCTATTATGGTGGATGGACCCTCTCAACGTGATGCCTGGTGTAACACTGCTTCCGTTTCAAGCTACTCATCAGCTGTTCACGGATGCTTCGATGCAAGGATGGGGGGCCCACCTCGGATCCAAGTCGATATCAGGCTATTGGACTCCGCAGGAGAGGTTACTCCATATCAATGTGTTAGAGTTCATGGCCGTCAATCGAGCAATACTCTTATTGATACAGGACCTCAAAGGCCAGTCGGTTCTGGTAGCTACAGACAACACAACTGTCTTAGCTTACATCAACAAGATGGGGGGAACTCGGTCCTCGAAGCTTCTGAAGCAGACCGAGATACTCTACCATCTGTGCTGGCAGAACGATATCATACTTCGTGCCAGACACATACCAGGACATCTGAATGTACTAGCCGACGCACTGTCGAGAAAACATCAGATTATACCGACGGAGTGGCAGCTTCACACAGACATTCTGCGCCAAATCGCTCAGATTTGGGAACAACCGCTGATAGATCTGTTCGCTACTCACCTGAATCATCAACTCCCTCTGTATATGTCCCCTGTACTGGATCCTCTAGCAGTGGGAGTCGATGCTCTATCGCAGGATTGGACGGGTCTAATAGCGTATGCTTACCCGCCCCCTTCAATCCTGCCTCTAGTTCTACAAAGATACGCGCGCATCCATGCGTGGTTTATCTAATTGTCCCTTGGTGGCCAGCTCGTCCGTGGTTTCCCGACCTTCTGGAATTACTGGTAGACGTCCCAAGACGACTACCTCTTTGGGAAAAACTACTTCGTCAACCGAAGTCAGCAATTTTCCACCACAAACCTCAGGCATTCCATCTGCACGCTTGCAAGTGCTCAAGGATCAGCTCACTGAGGTTGGGTTTTCTAGGGAAGCTTCGAGAAGAATGGTCGCTTCCACTCGATCCTCCACATCAGCTTGTTATCAAGGGAAGTGGAGGGTCTTCCATGAGTGGTGTACTGGAAGAAACATTGATGCCCGTTCTGCCTCTGTTCAGCAGATAGCAGATTTCTTGTTACACCTGTTTCAAGACAAGGGTCTTGCTCCATCTACGGTGGATGGTTACAGATCTGCATTATCTAGGATTATTAACCTGTCTACTGGCGTTAATCCTGCCTCTGATCCTAATCTAACAGCTCTGGTTAGATCGTTTAGGATTGACAGGCTTGTCTCTGTACCAAAACTTCCTAAATGGGATTTAGCATTAGTTCTACGGAGTTTATCAGAACCTCCGTTCGAACCCATAACTACAGCCGATCTGAAATTCCTATCCTACAAAACAGTTTTTTGTTAGCCTTGGCTTCAGCGGCTCGCGTGTCAGAACTACACGCTTTGGATGCTAGGGAAATTAGGCATGATTCTCGATGGACTTATGTGGTACTTACTACCATTCCTGAATTTGTAGCCAAGAACCAATCTCTGTACGACACTTCTTGTAGAGAATTTAGGGTTCCAGCTTTAGCTGATTTCCTTTCCTCAGGGTTAGAATCGGACAACCTTATGTGTCCGGTTCGTGCCCTTACTGTATATATTAGTCGCACTAAAGTACTACGTGCTGGGCGAAGGCGATTATTTATACCATTTTGTCCCCGGAGCCAACAAGAGATATCTAAAAACACTATCTCTTCTTGGCTCTCCAAAACTATTAGGTTAGCCTACGATGGAGTGTCATCGATGCAGGCTGCGTTGTGTGATGTCTCTGCACATGAGATCAGGGCGCTTGGGGCGTCCTGGCCTTTGTGGACCAACAGGTCGGTAACTGATATTATGAGGGCTTGTTTTTGGAGATCTCACACAACCTTCGCATCATACTACTTGAGAGACATGACACTTATCAAGGACGACCTATTTTCCTTGGGACCACTGGTGACAGCGCAGCAGATCACCGGGGTCGGGTCAGCACACAGACACTAGAGGCCTGTGTGTTTTTATCGGTTTTTAATGGTAAGAACACGTTTCCTCATAAAAAACTTTCTTTTAAAAAAAGGGGGGGGCACGTGTATATAACTTCCATTATGTCAGCGCCGATGAGCCTGGGAGGTCTGGGCTTACTATAGGGACAGTGTCTACGATACCGTTATATGACCCTGTCGCTATTGAGTCTTTATGGAAGCCTATTCTTATTTAAGTTTTATGGCCAGCATGAAGTCTCTTGCTGACTTCCGTCTAATCCTCACGCCATTAGTCGCTGTCACTTGGACTTCCCTCCGTCCTGCTTTGGGATTCTCGCATATGTCAGTAAGGTCAGTTTCACTGTGTAAAAAATATAATAAATTTACATGTAATTTTTACATTTTTAAACTGAAACTTACCTTACTGACAGAGTGATGGTCCCACCCGACCTCCCCGCTTGGGATCTTTACATTTACGCGTAAGAAGTGGAGATCTATTGTGATTGAGTGCTGGCGTGGGTGATTAGGCGGGAAATGAACTGTGCTATTGTTTTAATTTCTTCACTTGTTAATCCGTGTTTGCACACGAACGCATATGTCAGTAAGGTAAGTTTCAGTTTAAAAATGTAAAAATTACATGTAAATTTATTATTTTATCAGCATAGCAGTGAGGGCTCTCTCAGGTTGGGAGCTATTTTGGGGTGGGGGTTCTGTTAGACAGGGCTAGTTTTTCGACGGGAAACCGATTTCCGTAATATTCCCATAAGCGGAAATCACGAGAATCCCAATGGATTCCCATAATAGTAATTTTTGAAATGATGAAATTTCATTTTATTAAAAAAAAATAATAATGCCGAATTACATCGCTAAAGCAAACTTACGTCGGTTAGGTTGAATCAAAATTCCTTGCACATACGGCAGTCAGACCAGCATACTGTAGTGTAGTATATGAGAGAAGGGAGATAATCCGTCCCATGACTGCATTGTATTCTGCCGATCATCGTCCGAAAGGAAGTCCGTCTTGAAAGTACACGTATCCCAAATTACTGACAGGATAAAACTGTAGTCTGAACTACATAAACATTATTTCAGCTACTGGTCTTTCACCGTGTGTTAAATAAAGGTAAACGTAGTACAATTTAACAATTAGAACACAGAACTCTTTCTTCCGGATCCACATCTTGATTTCAAAATTTATTTTCTTTTTCAACTTCTGTCATTATGACGATGACTTCAAATCGTCACTGTGGCAGAACAAAAATATTCTGTCTCCTCCACGTGAATCTGGATTTTCTTTTCTGTAACTGAGATAATAATCGATTAGTTTAGAAATCAAAGTTCTTTTTTCCTATCCGTGTATTTAACTGCATTTAGGACAGGAGGCATATAAGTATTGGAGGGCTTGCACAAAAAAAAACAAAAAAAAAAACAACAGAAAACCCAGAAAAAAACCCCTCAGATTCCTGTAGATTCTTGCAAGAGTTTACAGGAATATAAATGGATTCTGGTATAATCTGGCAAAAAATGAGCCCTGCTTAGGAACCGGTTGTTTACCCCTCATGCTAACCTGTTCTACTTGTATTTCTCCTTATTTTTCAGTTATTGGATCGTATGTGTATGACGTTGGGTGGGCGTGCCTCTGAGCAGATCTTCTTTGGGAAAATCACGACGGGGGCACAGGATGACCTCAGGAAAGTTACCCAGAGTGCTTATGCCCAGGTTAGTTATTTTTACCATAGAGTAGTAAACTACCAGTGTTATCAATAATTTAAGAACTTGAAAACAACAAAGTTAGGTCACATGGTCTAAAGGTGATGGACGTTACTGTATACCCTCTGAATCTCCAAAACTGTTCACTTTTCTCATCTGGGTATTGGGTAACCCACTACCCTACTTTCAATTTGGATCCCACAAATCTAGGAGATTTAACATGAGGGCTGTTCCAGAAAAAAGTACATGGGGGAAGGGGGGCTGAAGGCACTTTTTTCTCCTCCACCACCCATGTAATTAAATATAATTTTACCCCCACCACCCATGTTATTGAATATAATATGCAACCAACCCCCACACAAACGTAACTCAGTTTATCCATCAGGCAAGCACCCATGTAATTGAATATTCATGTATATAAAGTGCTTCCTGTCCTTATATACTTTCTTCTGGAACAGTCCTGAGGGAGATTTTCATGAATATCGAGTGGAAATTGGAAATTTCATCACCTGGATTCATCCAATCCTGTGCCAAGAAGCACCATGTACCTTACCCTCCTAAGCTGGACTATTTCTTGTGTGACACAACCAAAGTGATTGCTCAGATATTTGTAGATCTGATGTTTAATTATTGCTGACACTGTTCTAATCTTCACAAATCTTCTCCTCACTCTCCATCCACAGGTTGTACATTTTGGGATGAATGACAGGGTGGGTCAATTATCATTTGAGATGCCTCAGGCAGGTGATATGGTGTTTGATAAGCCATACAGCGAGGAGATGGCCAGAATAATTGATGAAGAAGTCGGTAAAATCATCAGAAGTGCTTACGAGCGAACACTAACATTGCTGTCCAAACAGAAGGACAATGTAGAAAAGGTTTGTGTTCTACTGATTGCAGGATTTGAATAGCTTGGCTCAAACTGCATTTTCTGGTGTATAAAGCTCTTCTAGCAGGTTAGGGGAATCCCGCTCTCTAAAATGGAGGTAAAAAGGGTCGTTTTCGTTCAATAAATCAGTTCGCATAATGAATTCAGCAAAATCCTCTTGAGGCGCATACAGACATAACTATCCGCAGTAAATGGTTGTAAAAAAGTAAATTGTCATCCATCTAATTTGCATAATAATAGGCCAAACATCCTTCGCGCTGTTTAAACAACATTGGCTTGTTCTTCACATGACAAATTAATTTTATGACATGGAACAATAGCTAAATCAATGCAGTTGAAATTTTGAGGCATTGGTTAAGAAGGAATCAAAAGTTATTGAGCAAAAACAACCTTTTTTACCTCCATTTTAGAGAGCGGGATCACCCTAACCTGTCTAGTCACTGCCACTATCAAGAGATTCAATCATCTGCAAAATATATTTCTTTCTTCCCAAACAAAACAAAAAATTAAGACTTGATTGTGTACATTGCTCCTGAACAAGCTGAATGGCCCATCAGATAGTGGCTGTGCTCGTCACGAAGTAAATTCGAAATTCTCAATAACACATATGATAATCTCTCTCACGATTCTCACCTACCAAAATTCAATTTCAATCGGGTGTTGCAATAAATTTGATCACTTTCTCAAATGATTGAAATGATGAATATAAATTATACGCATAATTTGGAACATTTTCTTCAACTTCCTGTTCTAATAAATTCGATCACTCCCAGATTTTATCGTGGAAAATTCCACTTCCTGTTATTGAATTATTAGAGGGACAACCGTTTCCGGACAATAAGTTCTGATTCTTTTCAAATTCAGAATGTGCATCTCTCGCCTCAAGATCTCGAGATTGTTTTTCATGCCGATCTGCTTATAGGTGGCATCATCTGGGGCCAAGTTAAAATTTCGTTTCCAGACAATAACTTTTTCAAAAACTGATCAGATTCTTCTCAGATCTGGGGTTGGGGTTGTTTTACATGCCGATCTGCCACCTGTTGGCCAAGTTAAAATCTCTTTTAGGGCAATAACTTCTGAAAACCTGACTGGATTAGGACAAATTCGGTAATTGTGGGTACCTTGCTACTGGATCTCACTCGGGATTGCTCTCCATGCCGGTACTGAACGTTATGGTTCCAAGCCAAATCAATTGTTTCAACATCGTTTTGGATGTTTCAAATTGTTTGAACAATTGTTTGGTACTCCGTCTGAGTACCAATTGTTTCAAATGAACCGCTCTGGTTTTGATTTCCTTTTCTTTTCTTGTTAAGGTTGCTTTAAGATTATTGGAGATGGAGAAGTTAGGCAAAGAAGATCTGGTAGAACTGTTAGGACCACGACCATTCGCAGAAAAATCCACTTATGAAGAGTTCGTCGAGGGCACAGGTATGACACCAGTTTCTTTATAAACAGTAACACAAGCAGAGCATCAGTGGGATCAGAGTGAATGAAGGGCACCGACAGTTGTAGATGTATTTGGAGATTCAGTTATGCCTAGTTATAGTGAGATAATCCATAGTTATTTACGCTGAAAACTTGATACACCTTAATCCCTTATTGCATTTCCAAGTCCACACAGGAACACCAGTGAAGGAAAAATTAATGAATTACTTCACACATATTTCTCCCTGTAGCCCCGCGCATGCACCCCAATAACTTCCTCCTCCATCTTCACCGCTGCACGATAGAGGAGTCTCTGTGATCTAGCACCATGAAAATCAAGTTATTTCTGTCGAAATACCAAGTGTTGGATTACTTTACAATGTCTGTTTATTGGCAAGAAACCTGCTGGGTAGTATTCTTTACATAATCCAAGCGATAATCCTCTAATATGTTCTGCAGTGCTTGTGATCTGACGAAACCTGTATTCGATCCGCACACAAGATGTCTGCCGTGCCGCTATGGCATTATGTGTACATGGGACAACCCGTGTCAACAGTGCACCCAATTTAACTTGATAACATGAAATTTACTTGTAAAATTTCAATTTGTAACTTGTGTAATCTTTCTGCCCGACATGTGTATTCTACGTTCGGTTGAATTGTACATAATGACTGATAGTGGTACTGAGTTATACACTGAAACGGAACTCCAATGGTATTTTTTAACAACTTGTTAACCATCAGCAAATATCTGGTTATTGTTATGTTCCACATCTTAGTGTGACTCTAATAACAGAGTTGATTCATCACAGGCATAGCTATAGGAGAACGAAATAGTAATATTGAACAATTATATACACATGGACAACTTTTCATTATACAACCCCAGCACTCAACTATCTGTGAAGACAGTATTATGTGTATTATTGTCTTTGTTATGAAGATGTGTACTATGCAGTTTTTACACCACTTAATATAAAGGCCCATTCTCACGATGTGATTGTAACGATGCAGCGGGGAATCCCCTCGATTTGTAGTAACTAATCGCATGAAATAGAACTTCTATTTCATACAGCTTGTAGCATGTAATTAAAATCATGCATGTTCCCGCATGCAGAGCTGGCATATGCTTCAAAGTTGTCACTGCAAATCACACCAGGAGAATGGACAGTAACATTAAAGATGTAGTTTTGATTTTTGATTGATTCCTTCTTTGCGATTATTTCCAGGGTCACTAGAGGAGGATACGACACTACCGAAAGGGTTAGAAAGTTGGAACAAAGAGAAAGAATCTGAAACTCCACCCCCATCCCCCACAGAACAGGACAAGGCCACCGCATGATCCTTAGTAGGGTTCAACCAGACTTCACAGACAGGATTAGATTATTAGCAATTTCACCGAGTTCGTAAATCATGTATTTCCATGCTGCCACGATCATAGCTCCAGTGTGAGTGAACTATCAAAATGATACACGATACGAAAGCTGTAAATGTCCTGTATTTGTAGAGAATGTTGTACATAAGTATAAATATATATCATTCATGTGTTATATCTTTAAAGATTCTACCAAATGGTCCACACACCCCATATTTTTGTATGCTAAATTGTTTCAAGAGGTAATATTTGACATACAATAGCAGTTTACTGTTGCTAGGAATGGTCGAAGTTTATAAAAAACAAACTTGAAACCCTGCATTTCCATGCCGGTTTGGTGAAGACGAAGGCAGTGACCCGCTGACCCATGATGCCCGTCTGATTACGGTCGTTCATAGCCAGCAATCGTAGCCAATGTTCTCGGCGACATTTCCATTGTAATGCCAACTACATGTACACCACAAAGGTAAAATGGAATACCATTGTTCATGTCATCCTGATGTTGTCAGTCAATTGTTGCGCCACAATAGGACGTCCGACACAACCGTTTATATGATGTGATTGTAATCAGACTGACGTCATGTGTCAGAGGTTACGGCTTCAATGCGCTTTTCACAACATCCGTTTTATTGCGTTACAAAAATGAATTTGATGTCATTTTTCGCAGAAAAGGATATCAACTTGTTCTTTACACAGCTTCTCTGTATGTTTTCATGCAAACTATGCAGGGGGTATTTAGAACCTTTAACATCAAGTCATCCACAGTTTGCCATGTTTTCGGGGTTTGTTGCCGAGTACCCGTGATGTGGTATTGTTAAGAATGAAAAAAAAATGTATTCGCGTCTTCATGTCAAACTCTCAATGTTTGCAATGGTTAACATCCAACAGGGAGTAGTTTTGTGCTCCGAAACTACATGTATGTTGAGATGCTGTGAGAAAATGGATAATGAGCAAATAATGTGCTGCAGTTAACCCTGGTAAACATGATCAAGTTTTCTTCGACAATTTTACAATGTTGAACGCAAACTGGTGTGTGTGTGTTGTGAAATATGAAAAAAATTCAACTGGCCCAGAAAATAATTGTTCATGTGTATATATCGTCATGGAGAATAAGCCAGGAAGTCTAAGAATGGAGCGGAGGAAACGCATTGAAAAGTTGATATATCCTCTGCACATACAATGTGGGTAGATGTTTATCTTGAATGCGTTCAATGTAACTGGTGGATATAGGAGGGGTAACACACAACTGTGGTCTTGGACTCCTGCATGTTCACAAAAAGCAAACTTGTAAATGTGCCTGAAGTGAAATAATGTTGGGAATGAAAATGCCGATTATGTCAGACCAGTTCAGTTCGAACATTTATAAAGCACCGGTGTAAACTGTATGATGTATAATCAATGAAATTCTGACTTCAATGAATGGTGACAATGTTGAAGCCAATCTCATTCTCTATAGATTATAGATATTACAAACAAAGGAATTTAATGAATTTGTTACCAATGAGGTGACCACTGTAATGTTGCCGTGTACAGCTTGTTAATTTTTCGAAAAATAAATGTCCCAATATCCCAACTCAAACTTGCTCTTGTTTTCTTCATGGGGAACAGATTATATCACAAAAGTTTGAAATTTGACACGGAGACATCTTTTTGCATCAGTGTGTTTATACGAATCTATCAAATTCTGCGTGTTCAAACAATGTTTACCTATGGCAGAGTGTTTGTAATTGAAAGCGCATATGTCACGTTCCGTCATTCTGTCTGCTACGTGCGTTGTCAAGAAAGGTGTAAATAAATATCATTGTCATCTTTATAATGAAACTAGCCCCTCCTCGAGCATTAATTGAATGCCTGCGAGAACTGATTCAAACGCGAGGCCTCGCTCATGTAAATACAGCACCAATAGTAGAGATCTGTCTTTTTGTCCCCCAATGCCCAAAGGGCTAAAGGGGGACTACACAAGTAGTTTGTCGCAGTGTTTGAACAAAAGAAAAAGACACACAGTGTATCATTCGTGAGTTGGGGCGTGCGTGCATGTGTGTGCATCCGTCAGTCTGTCAAACTTTGTTTCCGGACAACAATAACTTGAGCAGATTCTTTTCAAATTTGGTATGTGGGTACCTCGCCTCAAGATGTTGCTTGGGATTGTTTTTTACGCCGATCCACCTGGCGCCACCTGGGGCGAAGTTAAAATTGTGATTTGTAGCCCAAATCGTAAACCTGTTTCAATTATGCCTATTAATCTCCGTCAGGAAGATGATACAACGTAGAAAAACGGAAGTTTAAAACTAAAAGTTAGCTCCCCTAGCGGAGAGTTGTCCGCCCCTAGGAGAGCTCTCCCACCCCATTCCAGCAGGATTACTATAAAAGGCTAAGTCCAAGCCATACTCGTCCTCTATTCTCTGTTGTACCTCGACCAGTACACATCAGGAAGGAAGTGTTTATACAACCTGGGTTGTTGTAACGACCCTCAGTATCCTTATCGGTTTTGACTTGTGTTATTTCTTGTCAGAAGTTGTTTATTTGTTGTCGGAGACTCTTTCATTGTCATGTCTGAGCTTCCGATTTCTATTGCATGTAATTCGTGTGGGCAATTCTGGTCCAGTTTGGACGCCCACTCTGTTTGTTTTTCTTGCAAAGAATTATGTTATCGGCGAAGTTCTTGCGCCGAATGTGTATTATGGGGTCCGCTGGCTTGGAAGAATTATGCCCAAGCCAGGCGGACTTACCTTTTACAGGCATCTGACGACCCGTCTCTGTCGGAAGTCGACAGACGCCTGTTGGAAATTGCTTTGGTAAATGACATGGAAACTAACGAAGATTTCGTTGGTATCGGTGTAAATGTTTCTCATGAGCTTACTATTCAGAACTCTTCTGCTTCTGTAAATATTCCACCCAGCGGAACAGTTCTAGATAAATCACAAATTTTAGACAGCTTAGCATGTACAGGTGTGGCTATGTCGGGAGTAGCCAAACCGGTTTCTTTGTCTAGTTCAACAAAGACTTCTCGACCCAAACCCACCGTGGCTGACCCGTCCATTGTTCTCGTCGGACAAAAGAATGCAGTGGGATCGCATATTGTTCCGACTTCCCCATTGTCAATTGGTTTAGCACACTCCGTTACCTCTAAACGAAATAAACATCGTGACGTGTCGGTTTCTCCTTTGCGGGTAAAATCAAAACACAGTTCTAAAGCCGTTTCTCGTTCTATGGTGGGTCGTTCGGACCTACCTTTGAGTGTCCAAATTGCTGATTTGGGGTCTTCGACTTTTGCGTATGCTGATTCACATCATCGGTACCATGCTTCTACTCGACGCTCACGTACTCCGCAACGTCGTTCACGTTCTCGTTCTCCAGTTCAGTCACATGTACGTCGTGCTCGGTCGCCTGTACGACGATCTCGTTCTCCGGTTCGTAGCTCTCGTCCACCGGGTGATTCTACTACGGCTCGCCGTTCTCGTACTTCAATTCTACATTCTCCTGCGTCTCCACGCCGTTTGCCACGGCTTTCGGTATCGCCTTCTGATAGAGAGCGCCATGTTCATTCATCACGGACTCCATTCCTTGATCATGCGGTCGTCCACGATTTGCCTCGCCGAAGTCATATCAGGCGTCCACCTGTGCCGGTTTCGTCGAGTTCATCTGATGATTCTAATGATTCTGATAATTCCGCCTCTTCAAGAGAAAAGCCGGAACTTGCGCCTAAGATGAATTGTGCAGATAAAATGGATGCGCTTTTATCATTGCTACCGGATATGCCGCGTGCTTCTGTTGTTCTCCCGTCACGTATTGTAGGCCGAACGGCGGCTTCTTCGGCTTTTATGCCTGCGGCATCTGCATCTCGTCCTTCTTGTGCGCCGTCACCAGCTTGGAAGGATGACTTAGTGAAATTTGATCGTCAATTAGAGGAAGACAACAAGTTGCGTAAACCTCGTTTTCAATTTCATTATGACATTCATGATAACGTGTTACCTGACAAGCCACCCAAACGAGATCGGGATTTGAGTCTCATTTCTAAGGTGGGTAGGTTGACTCCTTTATCGGTTGCTTCCAAAGTTATGGAGAATAATTTGGAAATGTTGCAAGAAATACAACGGGCTTCATCTACCGCAGATTGGTTTCTGTTAGCGGCTTCTCGAATTGCCTTAGATCCTGCATCAATTCGTGTCGATGGGTCGGCTTATTTATCCCCGGGTCGCGTAGCTTATTTGCGTGGTTTCTTGGACACGCTAGTTCACGCTAACCGACGAGTCATCGAAGCTAGTTCGTATTCGTATGCTTCACTTGTTCAATCACAACGGGAGTCCTTACTTAAGGTGGTTAAACCGGATATCCCTTATTCAGTTAAGGATCAACTGCTTCATCAACCATTGGCATCTAAGTACATCTTCAACGGTGCTATTGAGTCTGTTATGCCCTCGGTTCGTGACGAACGGACATCTCGCCTGATTGCATCTGTAGCTCGTCGTCCGGGTTTCGCCGCGGAGCGTAAATCGAGAAGAGGTCGTACGTCCTCTACCACTACCACTCAACAGGAAGGAACCTTTCGGAGTAATTTTCGTGGTATTGACAAACTGCCACGAGGCCGGGGTCGCCGTTCCTTTCGTGGGAAATCTTCCAAACGAGGGGGACATTCCAACAAATGACTATTCTATCCCCGTTCCTGTTCAAACCAAAGATTTTCAGCTTCCTGCCTTCCGCCCCTTTACTCATCAGGTCGTGGGCGGGCGTCTGCAGGTCTTCTACGAGAATTGGCGGCTCATCACCGACGACGCCTGGGTTGTAAGAGTTTTAAAGGAGGGCTTCCTGTTCAATTTTCAATCTCTGCCCAAACTCATCGCTTGGCCTCGTTCCTCTCGTCTGCCGGTTCCTGTAGGTCACTTACAGACGCTGCTATCTTCGGTCACCACGCTCATCGACAAAGGAGCAGTAAGGGAATTACCACGCACCGAAGACAGCCTAGGGTTTTACAGCCACGTGTTTCTGGTACCAAAGAAGGACTCAGACCAGATGCGAATGGTGATCGACCTAAAGGTTTTGAACAAACTTCATCTCATCACTCCACCTCATTTCAAGATGCCTTCTGTGTCATCGATTCGGGCCCGCGTACATCTCCAGGATTGGTTGGCCTCAATCGATCTCCAGGACGCGTATCTTCATATTCCAATCCATCCACGTCATCGCCGTTACCTACGCTTCGTGATCGACGATCGTCGCTTCGAATGGCAGGTTCTTCCTTTCAGTGTCAACATCGCCCCTTGGTTGTTTACCCGGATCACTACACCGGTTATGGCCTTTCTTCACTTACGAGGGATTCAGATCGAGGTCTATATAGACGACATACTCCTGTGGGCAGCGGACGAGTCTCTCCTCAACGCCCAGGTCCGGTTCACACTACTGGTGTTACAACACCTAGGTTTCATCCCTCATCCTCTCAAGTCAGAGTTAGTTCCGGCTCAGGTGCGCCGCTACATTGGAGCGATATTCGATACTCGGTTACAACTGGTGTACCCTCCGGAGGATCGTTGGGACAAAATTCAACTGCTGGTTCGAAAGTTTTTGTCATCAACGTCACAGACACGGCAGCAGTGGCAAAGTCTGGTGGGTCTGCTTACTTCCACACAGGGCCTTATGCATTACGGCCGACTCCAAGTTCGGCCTCTACAGTATCATCTGTCTCCCTTCCTACAGACGCCTTCCCTAAATCCGGCGGTACCGGTGTTGACGTCTCTACATCCACATCTGATTTGGTGGCTCTCTCGCCACAACGTCATGCAGGGAGTACCATTCCGTTTTCCGGTTCCGGTTCACCATCTTTACACCGATGCTTCGGAGACCGGCTGGGGAGCCCATCTGGACGACTTGGAAGTGTCCGGCAGATGGTCAACATTGGATGCCAGACTTCACATCAACCTTCTAGAGATGAAGGCAGTCATCCTAGCAGTTCAACATTGGAGTCAACGTCTCACGAACTCGTCTCTTCTCATCGCGACGGACAACTCCACGGTCATTGCCCACATCAACAAGATGGGTACCACCCGATCGCTTTCAACGTTTCGTCTCGTGTGGGATCTGTACGATTGGGCTCGCCTTCATCATTGTTATATCCATGCTCGCCATGTTCCCGGTCGTCTCAATGTCTTAGCGGACAGCTTGTCCCGGCCAGACACCGTTCTTCAGACAGAGTGGCAGCTTCATCGGGAGGTGTTCCGACAGATTTGCAGCATTTGGGAATCACCTTTGATCGATCTGTTTGCGACGAGGAACAACGCCCAGTTAGCCCTGTTCGTCAGTCCGATTCTGGATCCTCGAGCCTTCGCCATCGACGCTCTGTCCATCAACTGGGACAACTTCCTAGCTTATGCCTACCCACCAATGGCCCTGATTCTGGAAGTTCTTCAAAAGATTTCTCGACACGACTGCATCATTCTGCTCGTAGTTCCGTGGTGGCCTCGTCGACAGTGGTTCCCGATTCTGGTCCCGCTCCTCACTGCTCCACCACGTTGTCTCCCAGTTTGGCCCAGCCTGTTATGTCAACCGCACAGGATTCTCCATCACAACCCGCGGTGGCTCAACCTACACGTCTGCAGACTATCCAGAATGCACTCTCACTCCAAGGATTTTCAGCAGAGGTTGCACGGACGATGGTTTCAGCCAACCGATCCTCCACATCGCAGCTCTATCAGGCGAAATGGGCCTATTTCGTCTCCTGGTGCCGAGAACGTGATGCCGATCCCGACACTGCCTCTGTTTCCCTAGTAGCTGACTTCCTCCTTCACCTCCACCGTGATAAGAAGTTCCAAATCAGCACCATTGAAGGGTATCGATCTGCTCTGGCTAGGGTGTTACGGCTTACTTCGGGTACTGAAATTAGCCTTAATGATAATATCTCTGCGCTAATTCGTGCCTTCGCATTACAGTCGCGTCGTACTCGGCAACTGTTACCGAAATGGGATATCGGTGTGGTTCTGTGTGCTCTGATTCATCCACCTTTTGAACCCTTAGAATCCGCGTCTATTAAAGCTGTGTCTTATAAGACGGCCTTTTTGGCGGCGTTTGCTTTGGCGTCCAGAGTGTCTGAACTTCATGCTCTTGAGAGATCTTCTATGACCTGGAAAGCGGATTGGTCTTGCATTGCTTTTCGGCCCATTCCTGAATTTATCGCCAAAAATGAGTCTGTTCGTTCAGGTCCGTGTGCTCAACGCTCGTACTCCATTCCTGCGTTATCAGACTTTGTACATGGTCTCGAGGACGATCTTCTGCTATGTCCTGTTCGAGCCATCCGCCACTATCTTACTCGTACCGACCCCGTTCGCGGCTCTCGGCGCCTGTTATTTCTGTCTCTTCGCCCATCTGCAAGGCGTGACATTACAAAAAATACCATTGCTGCTTGGCTAAAGAAAACCATTAAGTGGTCTTATCAACTGGCCATTGACACCCCTCCACTGTTGTCTACTGCTTCTTCACATGAAATCCGAGCCATAGCTACGTCATGGCCTTTATGGAAGAACTTGTCCATCCACGACATTGTCCAGTCTTGTGCCTGGACGGCGAACTCCACGTTCACCAATTTCTATCTGAGAGATATGTCACTCCAATCAGATAGTGTGACCACGCTTGGGCCTTTGGTAGCCGCCCAACACGTGGTCCAGTAAAAATTTTCAAAAAGGGGGGGGGGGCGGCATTTTGGATCACCACAGCAAATCAGACAACTTGCTGTATCATCTCATCTCATTCTCCCATTCGAAACACATACTAGAAGGAAGAAATAAGTCAGATGGCTGGCCAGGGATGCTCATTTCATCAATATGAAGGCCTGACACTATGGTGAGTGTTAAACTTTACCTTAACTGCGGTTTGCTTGTGTCTTTCAGAAACTGACTTTCTTCTAGATGTTCTCAGCTGGGTCCTCTTTGCTTTCAACTCAAAAGACACCTGCTCCAGGCCTAGAGTCAACATTAGTGATGCAAGTACAGAGAGTTGACGAATGTGTAGCAGGACCCAGGGAGCAAGCACGGTCAATTCCAACGCATCGTTCATCACTCCAAGTATGGTGAGTTGACCTCAAGAAGCTTGCGGACTGAGAGTGGTGTGGACTTGGTACCTTCCAAGTATTGGCAGCGCATGTCCTCCCCTTACTTATGGTTGGGCCAAGGATCTCCCTGTATGCAACGGCTGCGGCTGACGACCCCCCTAGTCATACAGAGTCTACCAAGAGGACCTTGTTGCCTACGGTGCCCCGGGATTCCTGCAACTTGGTGGAAATGTGTACCACATCACGAGCACAGTTACATGGATGGAGACACTCAGATAAGTAAAACTGTATCAATTCCTTCAATTACCGTATGTGTCTGTAGCCAGGGTTAACTTGATGTGTAATAATGTCTCAGATTT
>JAVTVY010006606.1:0-42054 GCA_036873755.1 Hanleya hanleyi | reverse complement strand
ACTGGAAGATCGTCGTTTTGTCAGGGAACGTTACACTACCACAGAGCCTAAGCCTTCACCAGCCAAGCGGAGGCGAGGTGAATATGACCCCTGTGACCCGGGCATTGTTCCAAACCCTTTGGAATTACATTACCTGTCAATGACTCCTTCAGAGATCACTGCTGAGCTGAAAACTGATGGTGATAGTGGTGTGTGGTATCAGGCGGAGCTCCGGTGGGACATTTACAATGATAGCAAGGCTCGCCAATCCATCAACAGGCAGATGTCTAAAATCCGTGGTAACCACTCTGTAAAACTGGTGGGGAATGGCACGAATGTAACGGAGCAATTGAACTTGGTTTCAGCTGTGGCTTCCTGTCTTGGAATAGACACTGGTCTCATCATCAGCATTTACCGTTGGGTACTTCCTACCACCAGGTCAACTGCAGCCACAGCTGGACAAGCAAGTGTGGTGTACCAGCCAGCAACTCAGGCAATAACGCCCACCTATGAATCAAATGGCCTGGGGGATGAGGTCGAGGTCCTGGACCCCTCTGAGTTTGTGTGTGCCTCCCCAGTTGTCCAAAACACCATCCACGACAGCAGTGCACCCGTCATCCCTCTAACATCTTGTAGTCCCGCTACAGTAACTGCACCAACGACAGATGTAATGGACACAGAATCTCCTCTAACTGGCGACCCTTTCATGCCCATTGTTACCGTGGAATCTGCAAACGTGGTGACCCCTACTACCATGCTGCTCCAAGACTATCCTTCACCAGCAACACCAGTCCAAGACGAGCCATCCTTAACACCGATAAAATGGTCTACAACACTTCCCTCTATTGAGCAAAGCCATTCCCTCAACACTACACAGGAACCACCCCTCAAGGGAGGAGAAAAGTCCCCTACAGTGGCCTGTGTTAGCAGTATGGATGTCACAGAAGAAACCAGCAGTCCTTGCAACGGGATGGTACATCCAGTCTCTGAACAGCCTATCCAGTCTGTTCGGTCAACGACATCCAACTTCACAATCCAAGCCCTGCTGCAGAAGCCCATGTCTGTCTCAACATCACAGTTTTCAGCGCCTCTCGTTCCTACTCCACTCATGCCATCCGTCACCGAGCGTTGCCAGCTTCCATCAATCACAGATGTAGTTTGGTCCGTGCCATCTGTCCAGTCAGCCATGTCCATGATGACACACACAGCCACAACAGGAATCCCAGGCAATGCAGAATTAACACCTCTTAGAAGTCTTCTCTCCCAGCCAAGTCTGTCCTCTTTTCTGCCACTTTGCAAGCCAATACCATCTCCCGAGGTAGCTCCACCAACACCAATGAGTCGCCGGATCGAAAATCTTAAACAGCGGGCTCGAACCCTTTTGCGGACTGGGGCTATGCCAATGCTTCCTCCAGCGCGGAGAGACTGGGATGCAGACGAGGCTGTAACGATTCACATTGGCTCTCGCGTGAGGAAGTGGCCACCTAGAGGCTGGAAGAGTAGATCAGCAAACAGACGACGTCACGACTGGATGTATCTGATTGAGGACCTGGAGTCCAGTCTGTTAAATGGACAACCCCTTGAAATCGAGGACCTCCAGGACAAGTATAACATGTTTGCTCTGCCAGGCACACTCCCTGATGCAAATCTTTCTGCCGACGAGTCGGATGTCCATCTACAGAAATTTAGGCTGTATGGCTATAAGAAGGTACAGTGGTTGGCACGTGGTCCGAGACGAGTTCGACAACGTGATGAAGAGCTGCTGTCTATGCTGGAGGGCGCGTCACAAAATAGGGACCACTCCACTGACGGTCTATGCAGAATCTTGGATTCGAACAACATCGGTCTACGTCTAGATGCATAGCTCTCCTCTGTTCATTTGAAAATCCTCTTCATGTCATCTGGTGCTTACCTGTGGATTATCGTGGCACTTCTCTGTAAATAGAGAATAACATACCTACATTGGATTAACTGGATTTGTGATTATACCATGAATGTTAGGATTACGCGTTTTCGCTTACCTTGGATATATGTGTTATTTGTGCCATAGTAGGATACCTACTGGATTCTCTCAACTTATGTGTAAGTTCAGTTGTGAGGATATTGCCAGATCCGTAAGTATATCTGGATTATTACCATTTTGTGGATGTACACATCGCGTCGCGTGTGTCACTCATGGATCATCGCTTGTGATTATCTTAGTATCATATATTCGTGCTGCTTTCCAAAGATGGATTAGTGCATCAGTTACCTCCTACAGTTATGGATGACTACTCACCGGATTTACCTGTCGTATTCTCATGATGGAATACATTGTGTGACATCAGACATTACACTCTGTTGCGAGAATTCGGGAGAATTCTCAGTCTGAGGTGGGGAAAGGGTAATGACTGTGAGTCATATTTCCTGGCTTCCTGGTGAATGTGTCGCAGTGTTGAAAATTGGACCCTACATGACGGAATATCTTTGGTACAACCCTACTCGTTTTTGGAATATTACCGACGTAATTGTGACACTATAAGGAAACTACAGATTTACCTTGATTTAATATCATCGAATCCAGTAATATGTGGACTGTAGACCTGTTGGAGTTATCGTTAATCATAGTAATTGGAGTGTTTTCAACAAGTATGCTCTTGTCTCTCATAGTATCCGCCATCGCAACTGGCAGCCTGGCATGTTTTTGCGTGATTAGGTTTTTCCAGGCAATGTATATAATGTTGTTGTTTTAGAAGTGGATTATTGTATTCACCCTCTTCATTCCAGGATAACAGTACTTTACATTATGTTTTATTGACATTATTTGTGATGTTTGACCCGTAATTCTGACAATTATGTGCGGACTATTTGCGCGGACTACAGTATCTGCTACCGTGTCCCTACGCCTAATTTCGTCTTCTTGAGAGATCTACCAGTTGGTGAATTTAATTCTGTAACAAATTTATTCCTGAACAGTAAGTATTTCCCTTTGAAGACAATGTTCTTTGATTATTCTAATGTCCGGGAAAATTATGATTCCAGGCTGTTGGCTAATAGTTCATGATATTTTAATGACCAAAACTATCACTTCGGCCAGTCGGACCTGATCGCCATTATGAAACATGGGAGTTTCGCCGACCAACTAGAATAGAAGCTTGTGCTCCACCTTAAATCATCGTCTTTCACCCAAAACATTGATATTATTTGAATCTTGAGTAAAGATTATTACGGAACACAAATAGAGCACAAGCTGGTTCAGTAATTAATATTTAGTATTTTATTATTATAGTACGACCGTTAGTTTGCCATGTTCGCCATGTTGTAAATCTAGGTCAGTCTGCAAGCCGGGTAAAAGTTGTTGTGCTTTTTGTTATCTTAAATGAAACATTTATATCTGTTGGTGCTGATCGATTCAGTAGATCAAAATATTAAGAAGCCCAACTTGAGCACAAGACGGAAATGTATATTTATGTGAATTTTGGGGATTTTTATGATTGAAAGTAGTACCAAATCTCTGTGGTTGGGTCACGTGACAACCCGGGTAAAAGTCTATAAATTGGGGCGAGGAACGAGCAATGGCAATCGACTGCTCGTCACCGGTGGGTGCACATCAATAGATCAGCGCAGTGGTGGCCTGATAGGGTATAATAAAGGTACCCATATTGTGTAGTGCCATATGGGCATGCAATGCAATACAGTATATTTGGATATGGTGTAGGGCATATAGTACATGTTGAAGCTACCGGGTGTGGGTTAGTAGTATATAAGGAGCAGATCACTACCAAAGAGGGCTCACTCCATGAATGAAGCCTTTTAATATACCCAGTTGTGTCAGTATGCTGTCAAGTGGATTTACATGTAAAGCTACCCGATCTGGATTAGTAGTATATAAGAGTAAATCACTGGAGCTAACCCCATGTACGAGAATGTTAAAGATATGCAGTTGTGTTGATTCCTGAAGAATAAATTTACAAGTTTGAGCTGAGTTATGTCTTTGTGTCCTTCTATCCTATAACTGCTACTGGAACAGTCACTGTGTTGTTTTCTTTGTGCCCTGGATTAGTACCGGAATGCCATATCATACTCTGTCTGCGAAACCCAACCCTGCATGGGTTATGATCTTATAATATTATAGGCCATACAGCAATAAACAATTTTCATAATATATACTACTCCAAACTCGGCCTGGGGTCAGTATTTATTACAATATCCAACTGGACCAACGATGACCCGCCCAAATCCCAAAACATGAAAACCATGACCTTTCCACTAGTCGCCGTGATGAAATCCGTGACGTCATCCACCATTTCATCCTCTCTATACCTATAACATTATCCATCATTCCCCCTCATTTCCCTATACCTTTAACATTACCGCCGTTTTATTTTGCCTATACCTACAACCATATCCCCCATTCCCCATTATTTCCCTATACCTACAATATGGCCCTCCACAGTTCATACTAATAGATTTGCACATTCCCTGCCACTCAAGTGTATTTAACTCGAAGCAGTATTCGGTGAAATGGACATAGCCTGACGCCGAAAATCTGACACTTAAGCCTCAACTACCTGAAGATACAGCTATCCGATTGGCTGATTTGCAACATTTGAACAGTCATTACTGTGGCATTGCTCGGCACATGGCTGTCTGTGAGAAGGCTCTTGCAATTGCTTGTGGTAGAGGTAATGCATTTTAACTGATTGGGGAAGGCCCTGCATAAGTTTGGCAACCTTTCTCAAAGTGCAGTGTTAGGGCTGACTTTCAGGACAAGCCCCATTGTGAAAACGAGGAAAGGGGGTGAAAGGCATGAGGCCAACGTGTGGGCTGTTTGGGGTGCCATGACCACCGGGACCGGTGCAGCTCATGTTAAAGAATTTATGTCCACATTAAATGCGCCTGGTCTTACCCATTCCAGTTTCACAGCCATTGAGGAAGAGATAGGGGTTTGGTGGATGGAGAGTATAGTCGATGCTGGGGCCGAGGAGAGGAGACTGACCATGGAGAAAGGGGACTATGACCAGGGAGCTCCATCAATTACAGTGGTTTGTGATGGAGAGTGGAGCAAGCGCGCGCATAAATACAGCTATAATGCTCTGGGTGGAGTTGCAGTTATTTTTTGGGGCAAAGACAGGAAGAATTTTATACATAGGAGTGCGGAACAAGTATTGCTACATCAGTTCTGTAGCTGAAACTGCTGTGAGCCACAACCTCATGAGTGTTTCCCGAATTGGAAGGAAAATTACCAAGGAATAGAGACTGATGCTATTGTTGAGGGTTTTCAGGTTGCAGAGCTGATGCTATTGTTGAGGGTTTTCAGGTTGCAGAGCAGACACGTGGTGTACGGTACATGACTGTTATAGCAGATGGAGATTCGTCTGTGTATGCACAAATACAGGAGAACGTTCCAGGTCGGGGTTGCAGGAAGCTGGAACGTGCCAACCATGCTGCAAGTGTGTTCGCTTTTCCTTGGAGAAGTTGGTTGCAGAGAATCCACATTTTAAGGGCAGGGAATGTTGTCAAAGAAGACAAGGATACGACTGGTTAGTGGACTGAGATGTGCAATTCGTTTGAGTTTCAAGGATCCCAGCACAGATGGTACAGCTACAAAACAACTCGAACAGGACATTCGAAACTCTGCATCATATCTTTGGGGATCATACACGTTGCAGCGAATTCTGCAAGGCTAAACAGTGAACGTCAGTTACACTTCCAGGACAGAGTATTGGTCCAGTTGCACGGCAGAGTCAGGGTCTAGTTCCTGAGCAGAGTCAGGGTCCAGTTCCTGAGCAGAGTAGATGGGAGAGTCAGGGTTCCATTGCAGGACAGAGTCACGGTACGCCTATACAAAACACTCATCATCCTAGCAGCATCGGGATATGTGGGATATCAAATTCGGTATATGTGATTGGTGGATAGCCGCCTTGACCTGGAATGCTCTGAACTTTGGGATATCAACTGTGGTAACCGTGATCGGTGGATAGCTGCCTCGATCCAAAATGCTCTGAACTCTGGGATATCAACTGTGGTATCTGTGATCGGTGGATAGCAGCCTCGACCTAAAATGCTCTGAACTCTGGGATATCAACTGTGATCGGTGGATAGCAGCCTCGACCTAAAATGCTATGAACTCGGCGATATCAACGGTGGTATCTGTGATAGGTTGATAGCAGCATTGACCTTAAATGCTCTGAAATTTGGGATATCAACTGTGGTATCTGTGATTGGTGGATAGCAGCCGTCTCCTAAAATGCTCTGAACTCAAATGTGATATCAACTGTGGTATCTTTGATTGATGGATAGCAGCCTTCTACTGAAATGCTCTGGATCCTCATTGTCATCTGAAGTATGGGATATATCATCGGTGGATAACTGCCTTAACTGAAATATTGTGAACTGTATCTATGCGGTATGAAGTGCATGTGATATCAAAAACATCGGTCATATGACAAGACCTTCCTCATCCTGAATTTCTCCTTGTCACAGTGACACATTTGTGCTACACCTGTATGGGATTGGTATCATGCATCTGTGGTTTTATGCTTGAAACAGATTCCAATATGATAGTTTAACATTCCCGAGCTGAAAGACCTCTGCATAGAACTAGTACACGGTAGTCCAGGCAATGTAGCTATTTTATTAGGTGGACCCCAAACAAATTGCAACATTTTTTTTCACTGGTATGCATTTCTAATAAGTTCTCAAAACAACATACTAAAAGTCTACCAAAATCTATTTGGTGGAGATACGACTTTTTTAAAAACAAAGATACCCCTTTTTATAATACATAAAGGGTCACGTCCAATCGATCGAGACGGTTTCTCGATAAACGAGTAAAATCGATAAATATCTCGTCTCGAAGGGTCCCGGTTTATCTCTATCCACTGTTGTCCCGGTTTGCTCCGGGTTTTCTCTCGAAGCAGAAGTCCATCTCGATCCTCCTCGAAATAACTCCAGATGCTTCGAGAATGGAATCGAGATGCCGCCAAATGAATGTTTGAACAATTCGGGAGGCGTAGGTTCCTCATATATATAATCTATGGCAACGAGATTAATCTGAGCGAGTATATATGTATTTAAACACGGGTAAGGAACTACACTGAACAATACTCATTTAGTACTATTTTGTTATTCCGTCAGAGATCTGTAGTCGAATACTTTCTCTGACAGCGCAGATTCTCTGCACGTCAAGAATGGAAAGGAAGAAACATCAGCAATTGAAAAAGTATAAACTGGCCCAGCAAAAAAGAATTTGAATCGCTTTATGAAATAAGTCGAGGAACTACGAAGTCGCCCGAGATAGAACCGGGAGCAAACCGGGATATGTCGCCAGGGGTCTCGGTTCTGCCCTCCCGGTTTCAACTGAGAAATTTTTCGACCCATCTCGAAGGCATCGCAAAAGTGACTCGATTAATTGGAGGTAACCCCTAATACATGTAGGCATATAATCGAGGTAGAATATTGGTTTTTCCATGAATAAGGATATTTTATCATCCAGAAACCAAATTAATACATGATCCAGGGTACAATATTCAATAGTGGTGAAAATATTTGTGTTTCCAATAGATATGTTAATAATCGCAGATAGCAAACTGATATTTCAACATCAGGCTATATAATTATACATGGTAATATTCAGCCAGCTGACATTTTTGTCATAAGCATAATCGCCTGAAAGAGGAATTCTCTCCCAAAATGAATGAAATGACAAGCTGCGATATATTTTCTTTCAATTGATAACTGCTGCCACAGACTATTTCTACAAATCCACTAATAAAGATATCACTAATGGCTTCAAATTCTCCAGAGTTAAGACAAATTGTATACACTTTTGCAGAAAATATTTCCAGCACAAAGATCCAGTACTTACATTAGATGAAACTGAGACCAAAGTGGTAAATACGTCATTCTTAGGATTATTGTTTGACAACCGACTAACATTCAAGTCGCATATAAATTGCTTGAAAGCTAAGTGCACGAAGGCTCTTGATTTGTTGAAGGCAGTTGCCAACTATAAGTGGAGAGGAGATCAGCAGCACTTCTCCATTTATATCGATCACTTGTTCGTTCCAAACCTGATTATGGCTCTATTGTTTACAACGGTGCATGCAAGTCAAACTTGGCAAAGCTAGATCCTATTCTCCATTGAGGTCTAAGACTTCGCCTTGGAGCGTTCAGATCATCCCCTAAAGAACGCTCATATGTCGAAGCAGATTAATTTCTTTTAGAACTTCGAAAAATTAAAATATCATTGCAATATCTCGCAAAATTGCGATCAAATCACACGAATCCGGCATATAACTCTGTTTTCAATCTTCAGTTCGCGTATCTCTACTTAAAGAAACTCTCCATTATTCCGCCTATTTGAATTTGTATGAAACCACACATTGTAGCAGCTGGTATTTAGCTTAGTCAAATTTTACCTAATAAGATCTTACCAATTCCATCATGGCAGTTGGATCAACCAGAAGTGGATATAACACTAACGAAGTATAGAAAGGCAAACACGTGCCAGCTCTTGTATACACAACCATTTGGTCTGCTGAGAGAAAAATATAGATCACATCAGGCTATTTATACAGATGGTTCTAAAGATACCGAGAGAGTAGCATGTGCTAGTATCTTCAGTTCCAAAAGTAAAACCTGTCGACTACCAGATATGCAGCGCAGAAGCAAAAGCTCTATTGCTGGCTTCGGAGTATTGGGGTCCACTAGAAGGAAAAAAATATGTCATATGTTTAGATTCACTGTCATGTCTTCAAGAGATTAAAAGTTGAACTTCGGTTTATCCCACCATCTTTAATATTCTACAAGTATATATGACTGTAGATTTGATCAACAGATTGATATTGTGTTTTGTTGGCTGCCTAGACACGTTGGCATCAAAGATAATACTGAGGCTGATAGAATGACTAAGGCAGCCGTAGATAATGAGATTGATCCTGTTGGGATCCCAAAAAAGCGATTTCAGACCACCTATCTCTGCTTATGTGAGGCGATTGTTTCAATCTTTATGGGATGCTGTGAACGATAGCAAACTTTATGTAGGCAGACGCGCCACAATTAAATTGTTCAGGCAGGGGCTTGGCTCGTTTGTTCCTTATAAACTTCAACAATAAATCAAGTTTGTGGAAATGCCATTTTAATAAAAATGACGTTTATTAATATAACGAAGAGAGGCGTATTAGCCCACCAGAAAGATTGCTTGTCAAAAATACATGAAATACAAGTCACGTTATCTCCCTCTTATACGAAGTATGTATTTGATTATGCAATGATATAGACTCTCGATGAATACTCAGAAGGAACAAAGGTGAGGAGACAGAATAAAACAGGCCACAGGCCGTATCATCCATCAATAACAAAATTGGCGTTGACGATCTGTCTCAGGTTGTACGTCATGCCTACAAAATAATCGAGTAATTACCAACGCTGACAATCTGTCTTAGGTTGTATGTCAGTGCCAAGTTTTTGAAGGTATTCCAAGTATATAGAAGAGGTAAAAATTAACAAGGTAGCTGGAGGTGACCAGGGGAGGTGGTGGGCTCAAGTTGAAGCCACAAAGGCGAAAACGACTTTCTTCGATTAAAAAGAGACCAGAACTGACAGAGAAAACAAATATGAACATACGGTGGATGCGAATTGTGACGTGGCCTGATCCGATTGGCCAAGAAGTAGGTGGAGACGTCATTCAGTGCGGCTCACCTCATTACCCCAAAAACTGGAATGACGTACTCGGACAATTTGCTCAGTAGTCTGTTTAGAGTTACCTCCCATGGACCAGTCACCACCGCAAGCTCTTCTCTCCAACATAAAACATATTACGTTCCGTAATTTTTATTTATGTAGGCAGAAGCGCCACAATTGAATTGTTCAGGCTCGTTTGTTCCTTATAAACTTCAACAACAAATCAAGTTTGTGGAAATGCCACTTTAATAAAAATGACGTTTATTAATATAACGAGGAGAGGCGTATTAGCCCACCAGAAAGATTGCTTGTCAAAAATACATGAAATACAAGTCACGTTATCTCCCTCGTATACGAAGTATGTATTTGATTATGCAATGATATAGCCTCTCGATGAATACTCAGAAGGAACAAAGGTGAGGGGACAGAATAAAACAGGCCACACGCTAGCGTGCTAGCGCCCCCACCCCAAGCCTCGCCTATTAAGACCCTCCGCCTCACACTCCTCAGACTATAACAAGCAGTCCCCAGACTGACCTTGGTAGATTTATGCTTTTGAGCGATCATCTCTGAGTAAACTGAGTAAAATTAAACAAGGGAAGTTAGATGTCGCAATTACAGCCCCAGCTGAATATTGCAATTCGTATTTGTCGAATAAGACAAAAAAACAAAACAATTTATCAGAACATGATTTCGAAACGAGTAATAACCGCCCCTGACTGACTTATTACTTCAGGGCGAAATGATCGATCCGGATATAAACGCTGTATCCGTTAGATTTCCACCTGCCCATCTTTTGAAAGTTTGTTCCGGAACACCTGCGGCAAATATACTCGTGGCTTATCCTATTCGGAACGAGTGAGGGTTTTAGTAGGCGGGATTTAGACCTATGAATAATACGGCGGCTCTAAGTTGTGAAGAAAAGTAACCGTTTGATACGGGGGAACAATCGCGGAATTGGACGAGAGTCCCAGTGGATACCGGGGGTTGAAGCAGTGACAGATATGTACGGACAGCTAGTAACTGATCTGATCGTGAGATGCTGCGATAGAAAGATGGACCGGTTTTTGACTAGCAGTATGTTTGAAAATGCGAATGGTTAGCTCTATCTCCATGGCCTTTACCAAAGAATGATCGAAAGAGAAATGGACATCTCGAAATTTTATAACGTTGTCAACATTGTGATTTGGGCGCACTGTAAATTCACCAACACGGAGAAGTGCGTAAAAAGCGAGTAGAAACATAGCTGTAACGAGGGACCGGTGGGAATCGTCGGCAATGATATGCGCGAGTGCGTCGACTAAATTGTACCAGATTTGTTTTGTAATTGACAGTCTTGGATCTTGTAGGACATGGAGCTTGACCATATCATTTAGTAAGAAAGGATTGTGTTGGGTCGCTCTGGTTCGCTACCTTATGTACATAGCTAATGACATATATGAACGTTTGAGCGGTTGACGGATCATAATTGCGGAAATGTAGGTATGACAGAAAATCAACTAATTGAGCCGTTGAAAAGGGGAATAACTGTCCCGTGGTTTGCCCAACTTGATGCAACTTGTAGGATGTAACCAGGGGACGATTGACAGAGCTTTCTGAAATTTCAAGCGAGATACTTTGTCGGGAAGTAAATTTGACGAGCCAACTACCTGTCTGGATTTGAAAAGAATATTATTGGGCACAGAGGCAACTACTAAACGCCGAATCAGTTTCATCACAGACGGATCCTTCGAAGATTGTTTGTTAATAATATAAACCACGGCTATGTTGTCGCAGAAGAAAACAACTTTGTGATTCGCTAGCTTGGAACCCCACATTTTGAGTGCCAAAACTATGGGAAAGAGTTCCTTGACCGTGATGTGGTAATGGGCTAGGGAGCCGGGCCATTTCTTGGGCTATCCATTGTGAACCAAAAACGGCGGCGGAACCCTGTGCCCCCGCCGCATCAGAGAAAAGATTTCCCGTTAAAATCTTCCAAAAGGTATAGCCATGTTTTTGTTGTTTTTTTTCAGAAACCGTTCGACATTTGTTTCAGTTTGTTTAACTTTTCCTGGGGTAGATTACGTGCATAATAATTCTGTTTGTCGATTGGATTGCTTTCCCGTGTTTTATAGGTATGCCTATATGCTCGCACAAGGAAATGAAAGTAAGCAAAGCGTTTGCACAGGAATTTGATGATGACGGTCCAGAAAAGAAAAAATCGTCTACAATGTGCGTAACGTCGGGCATAGACAATTTGTGTTTCATATCCACTCCCATCGGCATACATTTTTCGAAGTAAATTAGATTATCCCAAGTGAAACCTAATAAGGGATAACCGGACGGATCGATGGGCATAATACGAAAAGCGGCCTCGATGTCTGCTTTAGCCATAAGGCAATTTTGCCCAAAACTTTTGAACTAAAGTACAAATTAATTGAATTGGTGAACGTTATTGTGAAGGCTGCAGAGACAATAACAAACTTTGAGAGAAACTTTGAATTACAAAGCGTTTTGAACTTTAAAAGGTTGGCAAACAAAATGAACACACGTGTCGTTTCTCTATATTGTTGTCCGTATGATACAATTTCCACACGTGGAACATCTGTGTGGTTTATAAACGTTTCATGTGGTTTTGCGCCATTTACAGTTAATGAGTTCATATACAATCTTTACTGAGATGTTGATAGATTGTTTTAAAAATTTAACGCTAATTTGAAAAACTAGTATTAGCGGCTCGTCCATTATCTTTAGAAAGGGAAAAGTGTTATATAGTTGAGCAACGGACTATACGGATGATCCGTTCCCAATCCTAGTTACGGTTTCATTTATAACGTTGCATAACATTCTGACGCATTCAGAGCAAGTTATTTTTAACACAGTAATTGTCCTATTGGCTTTTGTTTTAAGTTATGTTCTTTCTTAATTTCTGTATGATTCATATAGTGAAAATAAAGTATTGTATAGTATCTATGCCGAGCTGTCTTGCTGAATTACGAATACACCGGTGAGGGACGCATCCACGCATCCAGTGGAACAGAGTGATCAATATCTTGAGTATTTATGTAGTCTGAATCTGAGTGTGGGGCAGAGGGCTCACCTAATACCGCAGTTTGAGTTGAGTTGACAAAATCAGCCCGCTTCCTCGAGGAAGGATTTATCGTGGTGGGAGTTCCAGCTGGAACAATGACTGGCGAGAGAGATGACGAGTTGTCTCTATAGGAGTGGGTCGGCTGTCCGCAGAAGCTCCTGTCGAGGATTGACGAAATTCCTGGGCCCGTCAGACGGGACAACTGATCGTCGGAAAGAGTGGGCGGGTCTGCCCTTCTCTGAACCTCGGGTACGGATGCAGGAATACTAGGAGTCCTCTTGCCTCAACCGTGGCATAATTGGTGACTGATTGAGCCGGTCGCCTTTTCCTCTTGGCTGGCATATTCTGCAACAAACGAATCCGAACAGCGGCAGGAATATGCGACAATATGACATGTCTAATCGGAAAGATAACATTTGAACAATAAAAGGATCGATGTAATGGACCGGTTATTATTGTGAAACCGGCAGGTAGAAAAAAAAGACTGATACTCTCGCCATCGACAATAAAAACAGCTCAACCCATTATGACAACCATGGCTGAATTATATCTAGTTAATCCAGGTTTTATAGCAATAACTGACATTAATGGTCTGGTAAACAGTAGACCGTGATGATATGCCAAACAGTTATGGCACTGATAATCTGCCGCACAATTTTAGTGATGATATATGGCAAACAATTATGACACCGAAACATTGTTTTGTTAGCGATGATCTGCCAAACAATTATGGCAGTGAATGATATGGCAAAAATTTATGGCATTGATCTGCCAAACAATTAAGGCAGTGAAGAGATGACAAAAATGATCTGGTAAACAGTAGGCCGTGGTGATATGTCAAAGAGTTATGGCACTGATAATCTGCCAAATATTTTTTTTTTGATGATATGTGCCAAACAATTATGACACCGATATCTGCCAAACATTGTTTTGGTAGCGATGATCTGCCAAACAATTATGGCAGTGAATGATATGCCAAACAATTATGGCATCGATCTGCCAAACAATTATGGCAGTGAAGAGAGGCCAAACAATTATGGCATCGATCTGCCAAACAATTATGGCAGTGAAGAAATGTCAAACAATTATGACATTGATCTGCCAAACAATTATGGCAGTGAAGAAATGCCAAATAATTATGGCATTTAGCTACCAAACAATTATGGCAGTAATGATATGCCAAACAAATATGGCATTGAGCTGCTAAACAATTATGGCAGTGATGATATGCCAAACAATTATGGCATTGATCTCCCAAACGATTATGGCAGTAATGATATGACAAACAATTATGGCCTTGATTTACCAAACCATCAATGACAGTAATGACAAGCCAAACAATTATGGCGGTGATGAACTTCAAAATGATTCTTGCAGTACACATAAATCAAATCTGCCGGCGAATTATCAAGATTGCACCGCGTATACTGTGGTAATATTTTGGAAGATCTGATGATTTATTAAGATGAACGCCATCTTTAGAAAATAAAGGAAAGTAGGGGCTTCCAGAATCCTCTGTGTTTCCAGAATTTCACGCGGGTTGCAGAGTGCAATGCTTGCTCTAATAAGCAGTTAGTTTCTTTAACCTTCTGATTAAAGTCAACAGGACATTTGATGCGCGGCAGGAGCTGCCCTATCACAACAAACGTCACCTTACAACACAGTAATAAGTAATTCGTCCTAAAATTAAATCTCTAGTCAGTTTAGCGGGTGCTGTTGACAGATTACACAAGTCGTTTTCACCAAAATGTAAAAATATTATGCCTGGTGGCCAAGATGACGAGCGAATTTTAGCATGAATATGACTCGGCATCGAGTCAACCCCTCCGCCAATACCCAGATATGAAACGTCAAATTGAGTAGGAGATTATAGGAGCTGTGGGATAGATAATCTTTGAGACGGCGTATTTAACTGTGTCCAAAGATGAAGACTTTTACGAGGGGGGGGGGGGCATTCTCATACACCTGACTCTCAATATATATATGATCGATTTCTAACGATATTACGGAGAAGAATAAAGTGAAAGCACACTTACCAGAGAGATCAGACGAGTGAAAGGGAGCTAGTTCATGAGTTCTGGTTTTCAAGCTCAAGTTGAAGCCACAAAGGCGAAAACGACTTTCTTCGATTAAAAAGAGACCAGAACTGACAGAGAAATCAAATATGAACATGCGGTGGATGCGAATTGTGACGTGGCCTGATCCGATTGTCCAACAAGTAGGTGGAGACGTCATTCAGTGCGGCTCACCTCATTACCCCCAAAACTGGAATGACGTTCTCAGTAGTCTGTTTAGAGTTACCTCCCATGGACCAGTCACCACCGCAAGCTCCTCTCTCCAACATCAAACATATTACGTTCCGTAATTTTTTATTGATGAGTTCGAAAAAACTGTAGGCTAAACTCATCTGAACAGTCAGAAACGTTTCGGTCAAGCCATGATCAGGCGATGTAGAATCGGCCATACACGATTAACTGAAAAAGAGCCAGTCCCAAGGTGTATTCCATGCCATGAAGATCTCACGGTGAGACATATCCTTATCGACTGCATGGATTGTAAGATTGTAAGAGATGCTTTTTATCGAGAGATTACTTTGGAAGATCGTTTTAGTCGGGTAAGGGTGAGGGAGGACTGTTTGTTGAAAGTTTTAATATGTGTATGTTTAAATGTGTTGGATTACTAAGTTATTGGCTTTTGTTTGATAGTCGCTATATAGCTGAAATATTCCTGAGTGCGATATTAAACCTTAATTCTGTCTCCCTCAGTTTATTATCACATGTGAATGCAGATCTGCAAACCAAAAAAGATTTATCACAAGTGTGTGTGTCTGATAATTCTTTTTGATGAAAGAAGAATAATTATGCAGATCCTAAGATATCGTGTAATTGCATGTTCAACAATCTAGGCCATGCTCCTACAGATGCACCTTCTTCAGCTGCGATCGGTTTTTTCAGGGAGAAGCTGTCCACCCTATTCTTGTGGCTGCAATGGATGGTCTTCTAATTTCCACTCTAAACACTCAAATCTTTATACTTAGCTGATGCTGGTGGAAGACTTTGTGCCTGTGCATATATGGTTCGTTTTGTCCCAGAAATGCTTGAATCTCAGTGAGCCAGGTGCTTCGTCAGGGTCACCATTGTATAAACACACAAGCACTTTCTATGCAACTGCAACAGAAAACCCCCATCAGGACTCCCGATGGCCTGGTTGAACACTTCAGTTTGTTGGCGAAATAGCTCATTGAGCGTTGTTTTCTTTAGAGCCGCACATTTGCCAATGTCATATGGTTGGTATACTGTGTCACAGCCCTGGATGGCATGCACAAACAATATATTTGTGCAGATTTCCATTCTCAGCACATCCTCTGTCTTCCTGGCATTCCAAACTCTCCGTTTCCTTGCATTCTGTTTTGACTCTGGCTGAAAGTAAATGTCATTGTCATCCATGTCCGCATAAATGCAGCGAAGAACTAACAGGTTAGTATCACCAACAACCAAGGTTTTGATGTTTGCTGCCGATTCACGGCTGTTGTTACAATAAAAACATCTGCATATCTCTTGGCATGGTGTTTGAAACATCCCGAGCCCCAAGTGGGTGAGCAGCATGCGATTTGCACCATGTCTGTTGTCACGAGGGAAGATTAATTTCCTCTACGTGATGGCTGGACATAGATAGTCGCACATGTCAAGCCAATCATATAGTGGTTAGTTATATCGTCGATATATGGTCAAAATAACGCTGAGCGCGAGGTTAAACCCTAACTCACTCACTCATTTGAAACATCCCGCCCTTTCCAACGGTCGCTCATAAGGGTAATGAACTGCTGATTGTTGACGTTGTTTGCTAGGAATTCGTCTTTGACTGAATGACCATGCCACTTGCGGAAGCGCAGAGTTTGGAATGTTAAGAAGACAAAGGCTGTGCTGGGAATGTAAGTCTGCAAAAATACGTTTGTATATGACAATCTGGGCTGTGACACAGTATCCCGACCATATGGCATTGGCAAAGGTGCCGCGTTGTAGAAGACAACGGTCAATTTCGCCAACAAGCTGAAGTGTTCATCCATGTCGCTAGAGTCCAGACGAAGATCAACTATTGCAGCTGCCTAGAAAACGCGTATGTTTTTATACAATAGTAACCCAGACAAATGACTTGACTTGAGGGGAATACCTTCCATACCAGCCACAAAAATAGGGGTGGACATATCATTCGGCTTTTCCCTGCGAAAACTGATCTGCCACCAGCTTCATTGCGCTACTTGAGGTTACCAGGTGAAACTGCAAGAAGGATTGCAGCTGAAGGAGATGTGCCTGTAAGGTTCATGACCTGCATTGTTCATGTTTATCTGGAGAATGCAAATGACTGAGCTGTGCAAACTCATCAAACCCAAGCTTTTGAAAATGACATTGGAGAAGACTGTTATTTGGATTGGTAGTGATGTGAAATATTCCTAAACTTATGGCAATGTTCACGATATGCATGAGAAGTCACTTCCCGTAATAATGTTTCCATTAACTAGAATGTAAAATGAAACCTGATCAATCAAGTTGTGTGCCTATAATCCAGAGTATTATTTGTTTGATAATTAAATTATATATTAGGATCTGCATTATTATTATTAGGTTTTTCCATTTCCAATGGATAGACCGTTTGTTATTCTACGGATTTTTATTATTATTATTATATCCAAATTTGTGTCCAACGAAACGTCCTCAAAGCCTCACTGTAGAGTTTAGATATTGGGCACACGGTTAGATATACGTCTGAACTTATGCATATTATTTGGACAACCGACCTTGACCTTGACCCAATAAGATATAGGCGTGTAAATTTAAATTTTATTTTGCGAATATTGACCAAACGTATAAGACGATGAAGCTGAAATTTGCAATGTAAAAGTTAGAAGATTTACTCAACAATATGAGCGAATAAAATAAGTAGGTCAGTCAAGCAGTTTTCGAGTTCTCTCCCCTGGTGCTGTTTTTCGTGTCTTCAGTGTACAGTCAAAACTAAAGAACATACCTGAAAGAAAGTTGATGGTTGGTAAGTCTTATATATGGCCATGCTGTAGTTATATTTTTGAATTGTTACGTAATAAGAAAAAGTAGTTATCTGCCCTTTAATGTTTTTCAAAACCCGTTATTTTATCAGGAAATAAGCTACGGCATTTGATACTCCTAGTATCAATGAAGACTTTCATGACCGAAAAGGACGTGACCTTAAATTTGACCTTTGACCTTCAGGAGCGTCGCTATATGAGTATAAAGTTTGGTGATCAAGTCATGAACGGCTAATGCGATCAGCCTGAAAATAAGGTCACGTGACCTATCTGACGTCACAAGGTCAGCACTTGTATCAGAACTCGGCCTTGACCTTGATCTTTCAAGTGATAAGCATCCGAATATCAAAAATACGGCTTCCATTTACTGGAAAACTAACACACCGACAGTCACAAAACAATGACGCAATATTAAGTACAATATTGACTTTCTTTTGGCGCTAATTATAAAACCATCCGACATGACCTTGACCTGGAATATTACAAAATGTAAAAAGCGTTGCATGTAATTTTCTCGAAAACTACAACTTGCAGGAATCTGTAATTTAACACATTTGTACCCCATAATAGAGGTATGACGTCACCGAATTTTCAAGATGACCTTGACCTTAGTTTTTGAGATATGGCCACGGATAGTTGTGCGACTACAGTGCCGCAACTGGAAAACTGTTGGAAATTTCAACTTGAAATTTGCACATGAATGTAGGTCATTACATGATGTAACAGAACATCAGTAGAACCCATAAAAAGATGCCAGAAAGATTGAGAGATAATTAGCAATTTCTGAAATTTACCATGTATTCAAGTTTTGCGAAAAGTATGCATCCAATCATCATTATTTTTAGGCATGATTGAGGGAATATATATATGTATTTGCCTATGAAATTTCAAGAATATAGCTTTGATAGGTTTAGAGATATTAAAGAAACAATTTTCCCGAACCATTAAGCCGTTAAATGGTCACATGTTGATTTCATCTATTCAATGGATGTTGTCAATTTCGCTATAGCGATTCGGCTGCAACACTCGAAGCATCCAATGTTCACAATTAAATAAATGTCGTCTTACATGACGGGGCCGGCTCAATTTTGGAAACCTTTTATCTCTTGAACCGCAATAGATACGGATTTCTAATTTGTTGCTTATTACTTCCTATAATGACTTCTTTCGTTGACAATAGCTCCGTACAGAGAAAAGTAATTCGGGAAAACTTGAAAAGTTACGACAAAGACGTTAGTTTGATGTGTTGAATTATCATTATATTGACATCGCCTATGCAACATGACATGACATGAACTTAACTTCCAACGATAGGATACCTTTTGGGGACTTCATGGAAAGACCGTGCCATTGTACCAACAATGTCTAGTTATTATTATTATTCTTACGTTAACAAAATTTGCCTTAGATACAATTGTGATGGATCATTAATGACTGGCAGAGTGTCGTTGTATATTTGACCTATTACTGTAAGCGACGTTGAATCTAATTTCGCTCTTCTCTCCTGATTGGCAAGGCTGCATTCTTTGAACAAGGTACAACCACCATTGAATGTCGGACCGACTCTTACTACGTGCCTGTGATAACAATTATATCCTAATAGGTTGTTGGGAATATTGTCTGTGATATTCATAGGTTGAAAGAAAATATATTACATTCGAATAACAATGCTACTGACAATAATGTCAACTGGCTGGATATTACCATGTACAATTATATACGCTGATGCTGAGCTATCGTTTTGCTATTTAATTTTATGAGCAAATGCAATGGCAATGCAAAAATTTTCACGACAATGGAATAATGTATCCTAGATCATCATGTATTAATTGTATATCTGCATGATAAACTGTCCTTATTCAGGGACAAACCAATATTTTCTACCTTGATTATATGAGTCATAATGGGGTATTATATATTATAGAAGGTGTATTTTGGTTTAAAAAAAGTGGTATCTCCACAAAATAGATTTTGGTGGACTTCTGGTATGTTGTTCTGGGGGACATATTACAAATGCATGCCAGTCAAAACAATTCTGTTGCAATTTGTTTTGGGTCAAACCGCAGTTTTCCTGGACTACTGGTCTAAATATATCCTCTGCCATTATTGAAGATTGGATGTGTGTAAGTACTCGTGTTCAAGAATCTGGGCATGTTAAATATGAAAAGTAATGCGATAACAGTTTGACCAATGGGTATTTGCCACGAATCCTCAAAATTCATTAAATTTATTACGTAAATTTACCTGTTCATTCAATGTTGAAGTATCATATTGTTATCAATTGCATTGATAGGTTGTTGCTCTTGCGCAAACCGCACATTCCATTGTTTGATATAAACAAATTCCCCACTGTGGCATGGACATTGGCAGTAATTCTTGTCATTCACGAGTATTTGTAATTGCAACTATGACCATTCTGATTGTACAATTGACCAGCGGGGTTCCCCTTTTTCATATTCCATGAAAGGAAATAATTACAAGTGTCATTTTCATGCATAACCTGCTAAACGCACAATACTTGGATAAACAGATTAAATTTATGTATAATTATTATTTCCTCATATTCTACAGCAAAATCTCTGCGAGATACATGCAATCGTGTCGTTCCATGTGTGTTGATGGGATGATGCGATGTCAATATACTCCCTATCTACTGATTGGGCAAATCCATCCAAATTCCCTTCACCAATCGGAAAAGTGTATGTTATTATATTTAATATATTTACTTCTTTATATTCATATATATGACCAATTCTATATATATAGCATCCATCAGTGCATTTTCGAATTGTGTGCAGGATCTACAATGGCAAAGATGTGTGTTCTCATTCCTTAACAATACTAAAACTCTATGGGTTTTATAGCCCACCATACTTTTTATGTCTGCTTCAACGTAGTCCGACAACTTTCACAAATGGCTGCCTTCCCTGCTGTTATTTGGATATATGCAGAAATCTAGTAAATTTGTTCTTTAAAGACTTGAAAGCCGGATTTTATTTGCTCATGTCAAAGTTGTTGATTGGACTAAGATACCTTTGTCTATTTCAGTATATTTCATAGTCTTCAAAATTTGTGGTCATAGCAAAAAGTCATTAAAGTAACAGGTGAGTTTTTCATTTCAAATTTAGTGTACAATTCTTCTTTCATTGACTTCATAAGCTGTTATGATACTTGGAGAACTTGCAGGTTTACCATGATCACTCATAAAATCAAATAACTGGCATTCTCCCTCAGTTCACATTCACCACAGGAAGGAATGCCAGCACAAAGGCCTTAGGGTTATCGCTGAATCAAGTCAACAAGGACTGAAGAAAAAATTGTTCATTGCAATTTTTCACAAGGCGAAGAGGTCTGACAAGGAAATGGAATCTATAATGCAACGCCTTTCTGTCCGGGTCGCTGTATAACACCACATCAACTGTAGTCTCCATGCGAAACAATGTCCGTCTACAATTTCGTGTAGCATGCAGACTTACACACCTATAAAGATTAATACCCACAATCTCTTGATTGGTACTTGGTACTTTCCAAGTTTAGCTATCAATGCGACCATTCCGCTATGTGCATTTCACCAAGATGTCCACTGTAATGGACAAAAGCAGAATACTGCCGAACAAATTGTTTATTGTGATGGAATGAAAATTGGTAATCCTTGTCATTCTAAAAGCAATATGCTAATGTTGAAAGTTAACGATGTTGTAAGATTCGTAATATTCGTGTACAGTAAAAACTTTGTCCTTGTATACTTTATAACATATCCTTCAGGATACAGAGAGTAATCACCCGGCTGGTGTCATATTATGTGGGCTATTCACATAGCCAATCTTTGAACTGTTACTGAAATTATATCTATTGCTCTTAGTTATTTCCATTTGCTTAGTGTGAGCAATTTGGGGATCGAATGACAAAAGGGATGACAAGCAAAAGGGAAGTGGACATTGTTGTATCCTTACTATGTGAGATACAGTACTAATACTGATTTAACAACGGTTTCTATCAGAGACAAGAACAACACATAAAATGTCTGCCAACTCGTTCACTGTATTCCAAGCACATGTTCATCCGGGTACATTGTAGGTAAATACAATTTTAGATGCGCGCGTAGTGCGGACACGGACTATACTACATCCCTCCTTCTTTCAGACTGAAAGTCATATTCTTGACTTATTTCGAACACTGGCAGAATTATAATAAAAACATTTCGACGCCTGATGCGTCTTAACTGAACAACTGTGAAAACTATAACCGCATATGAACTGCCTGTATACTGATATTTGATATCAAATTGAATGTCCAAGATATGAGTCCAGTATTTATAGTTCATATAATTAACTTTGAAGAAGCACTTTCTCGTGTATTTAACTCGATGTATTAAAATGTTAATACTGAATAAACTTTAATGTAATGTCACACAAATTTGGTCTTGCGTTATCTTTTCAATCTTAAACTTAATATTTAAGAGTTCAAAATAGACTATGATAACGCAGATGAACAAGTTATCTGAACAGTTAGTATCTGACAAAGTCAGCCAGGAATGTTGGGACTCGCACGGGTCTACCCGATCTGGTCCATTGACAAACTTCGTTGTTTGCAACACGTGGCATGTTATCATTCGCACAGGACACAGAGTTATCATCATCGTCATCAGATTCGTCCTCTGAGATAAACTGCTGAATTTTCGTGGTGTCGCCATGGTACAGTTTCAGCTGAGATGAATTCCGTTTACGCGTCTCACCATTTCGACTGCGAATAATGACTGCATTGCCACATTTCTTCACAACCGTATATGGCATCTGCTCAAATGTGGTTGACAGTTTGTTTTTCTTCCTTTGACACAGGAGGACGGCGTCTCCCGGTCTCAGCTGATGCACTTTAGCTCTACGTTTTGCATCGGCATATTGTTTTCCCTTCTGTTTACGCGCTGCGTCGCGAACGCGCACATCACATTTCTCTTCCTTTGGTGGATGGATTGGCAGTTTTGTCCGGATTTGTCGGTTAAACAGAAGCTCTGATGGACTCTTTCCAGTGACTATGTGTGGCGTACTGCGATACGCGAGAAGGAATCGATTGATTTCTTTCCGCCAGTCTTTTCCCTCAGCCTCACTGGTTCGAATGGATTTGAGTAAAGTGCGGTTTAATCTCTCCACTTCACCATTTGCTTGTGGCCAGTACGGAGTGACATTTCTCAGTTTGATGCCATTTTGCTTCAGATAGCCTTTGCATTCCTCCGACACGAATTGTGAACCATTATCAGCGGTTATCTGCTCTGGCAAACCATGCCTCGCGAACACCGCATCTAGCCAGTTGATAATTGTTCCAGAACTAACAGTTTTCATGATCGCGATTTCAAGATAACGCGAGTAGTAGTCCACTAGAGCTACTACGTAGTCACCACTTGGAAATGGCCCGAGAATGTCCAACGAAAGTTCATTCCAAGGACCGGTTGGCAATGTTGTAGGCTGAACTGGTTCGGGAACTGCTGGTTTTCCTACCACCTGGCAGGCGTGACAATTTCGGATGAAGTCCACTACGTCGCCATCCATTCCAGGCCACCAAACTTTCTCACGAAGTCTGAGTTTAGTTTTAACGATGCCTTGATGGCCTTCGTGGGCTAACTCCACGACACGACGTCTCAGCTTGACCGGTACCACAAGTCGCGTTCCACGAAGGACTACCGAATCAACAACAGTAAGTTCCTCGAACACAGTCCGGTAGTGTGGTGGACATTCCCACTTCCTAGAATGTTGAGCTGCTGAATGCACCGCTCTAAGCTCTGCATCAACCGAAGATGCCTCTGCGATTTCGTCGTATGACATCGCTGTCGGGATAGCATTTTTCGCTATGTAGTTTACATATTCGTCTCCGACATTGGTTTTCTGTTTCACTGTTGGAACAGACAGACGCGATAATACATCAGCTGCGTTCTCTGGTCCAGGCCGATACACTGTCTTGAACGTGTATTGCTGAAGTCGAAGGACCCACCTTTCGATCCTCGCTGATGGTCGCGATTTGGCAGAGTAAATTACTTCAAGTGGTTTGTGGTCAGTTATCATCTCGAACTCGAGACCATATAAGTACAGATGACAGCGTTCGCAACCCCAGACCACAGCGGACGCCTCTTTTTCCGTTTGGCTGTATCGCTTTTCGACGTCAGTTAATGCCTTACTGGCATAGAGTACCGGTTGATAATCTCCAGATTCTTGGCGCTGAACCAAGATTGCCCCAAGTCCCACTGGACTGGCATCCACGATGAGTTGCGTTTTAGCATCAGGATTGTAGTAGGCTAACACAGTGTCACTGGACAGCAACGTTTTCAATTTATCGAAAGCACAGTGTTGTGCCTTCCCCCATTCCCATGGCTCACTGGCACAGGTCAGTTTACGTCAAGGATCTGTGACGGTCGAGAAATCTGGGATGAACTTTGAACAATAATTCACCAGGCCCAGAAAACTGCGCAATTCCGTTACGTTCTGTGGCTCACGTGTAGCTCTGATTGCTTCAACTTTGGATTCTTCCGGTGAGATTCCCCTTTTGGACAACACATGGCCCATGAACACGAGACGATCCATCCCGAACTTACACTTTTCCGGATTCAGAGTAATGTGCCTGTCCTTCAGCCGTTGGAGAACCTTTTCCAAGCGTGCATCATGCTCCTGTTGATCTTTTCCAAAAACAATCAGGTCATCTGATATGTTTTTCACGCCTTCACATCCTTCTAGTACTTGACTGATCACATGTTGGTACATTTCGGGTGCGGCGGATATCCCGAACATGAGTTTTTTGTAACGAAATAAGCCCTTGTGACTTACAAACGTTGTGATATTCCTCGACTCTTCTTCTAATTCAATCTGGTGGTAGCCCCACTTAAGATCCAGCTTGGAGAAAACAGTTGCCCCATTCATTTCATGTAGTACATCATCAACAGTTGGAATGGGGTGAGGTTGTCGCACAACGGCTTCATTTGCTCGGCGCATGTCGACGCAAATTCTCACATCACCATCTGGTTTTGGAACCACTACCAGCGGCGATACCCAATCTGTTGGGCCAGATACTGGTTCAATAACGTCCAGTTCCAGGAGTTGATTTAATTTCTCTTCCACTTTGCCGCGTACAAGATATGGCAACCGACGTACCGGTTGTGCTACGGGTTTCACATCAGGGTTAATATGGAGTTTCAACTGGTAATCCGTCAATGTACCCAGTCCGTGGAAGCATTCACTATACTTTGACTTCAGCACGCTGTAGTTGTCACGTATAACGTTGACCTCCGGACCCAGTTTCAGAATTCCCAACTCTAAGGCCGTCTTCCTACCGAGTAAAGACACGTTTTTCCCTGACGCGATAAGAATTTCTGCATCTACACAGTTTTCCCCAACCTTCATGCGTGTAGTACATTTTCCCAATAGCGATAATGGTGAACTTGAACTGTATGGAAACACGCGTTTGTCACAGATCTCCAATTTTGTGCCAGTCTTGGAGATTTTCGACCAAGCCATTTCGTCAATAATGTTAACGCTCGCTCCGGAGTCGATAAGCATTGGCACAGGTACGGATGAAATCTCTACCGATATATGACCATCTCTGTCCTCACTATCATGCAGAACGAAGACATATTCATCATCTGTTGATGAATCTTCTTCCACCTCGGCCACATAATTTGCATGTGCCTTTGTGTCATAACCTGATTTAGTGTTCTTTTGATTGTGCAGCTTTGTCTTGCACATTTTCTCAAAATGTCCGATCAGATTACATCGATGGCACCGTTGATCTGTGGCTACTGTACAATCTCTGGCTTGATGGGAAGTTTGACCACACCGAAAACATCTGTTATCATATCGTTTACCATTCTGGTTTTGTTTTCTGAACTTGTTAGACTTTTTGGAATAACCATGTCCATATTGCTGACTTGGATGTGCAAATCGAGTTGAACCATTGTATTGGCGGCCCCGG
This sequence comes from Hanleya hanleyi, assembly GCA_036873755.1. Classification (NCBI taxonomy): domain Eukaryota; kingdom Metazoa; phylum Mollusca; class Polyplacophora; order Lepidopleurida; family Hanleyidae; genus Hanleya; species Hanleya hanleyi. The sequence continues at coordinate 16,330 of JAVTVY010006606.1, read as the reverse complement.
GTGGCCAATCGAGTAGGCCCATGTGCTGATTGTGTTGGCCCCTTTGATTTACCCAAAGTTATGGCATTAATTTCTGCCGCTAATTTGTTTGCCGGGCTTTCAATTTTGGATGCATGTTGCTCTGCTACTTCAAATGATCTAGCAATAGACAAAACTTTGTCTAGAGTGAGTTCAGACTCGCGCAAAAATCGTCTCCGAAGACGTGCCGATTTACACTTATCGACGACCTGATCCCGAATTAAATCATCTCGCAAATCCCCATAATCACAGGTTTGGGCGAGGGATCTTAGTCTAGTTACATATGAGTCAATGTTCTCACCTTCTGTGGGTTCTGTACGCCGAAACATGTGCCGCTCATACGGAATGTTCTTTTTGGGCTGAAAATATCCAGTCAGCTTTCCTATTGCTGTGACAAAATCAGTTCCCGTATCAGGCAAAGTCTCAAATATGTCTTGAACATCGGTACCGGCCAGATGTAATAATACTGCACGTTTCTGTTTGTCATCTTCGATGCCCGTTGCCAGGGTGTAATATTCGAAACTTTTCCGCCATTTCTCCCAACGCTGGGCCAGGCTGGTTTGGTCACCATGGACATCAAACGGCGCAACTGCAGGCATATCCAGAATTTTCGACATCCTCGTCGCCACTTGTTGTATCCTTACTATGTGAGATACAGTACTAATACTGATTTAACAACGGTTTCTATCAGAGACAAGAACAACACATAAAATGTCTGCCAACTCGTTCACTGTATTCCAAGCACATGTTCATCCGGGTACATTGTAGGTAAATACAATTTTAGATGCGCGCGTAGTGCGGACACGGACTATACTACAGACATGTAGCATGTCAATCCGTCATCTCCGCCTGGCCACATAAAGTTTGCTTTAGAAAACATAGGAAACATTCAAGTCCTTTGATGGATCATTAGTATTTAATTATTGATAGTTTATTAAATGGTGTATATTTCAAAGTAATTGTTTTTGCCTGAAGACATTGAGTGAACTATATCCTAACTTTGACTTTTATGGAATCAGTATTTGTACATAGAATCCGCTCGCCCAGAATTACGTGATGAATATAACGTTTGTAACATGACAAATAATAATGTATCAGGCCATCAATTTCATCTGAATAATGCATTAATAATTGCCTGTTATAGAAGTTAAATGGTCGACGACGGTCCCTCGGGATCACTACTTGGAGCAATATTTTCAACCACTCGACCCATATTAACCGTAGCTATAAAATACCAGGAAATTCGACTGCTGAAGTAATGCAACGACATTTGTCCATTTGACGACACGACAAACAGTCAGAGAAGATTGATAACAAGACTGCAGCGGCCCATTCTACTACACGATAGACACACAGTCTGCTGGAAAACGCCAGTGATCCATTTGGCGACACGAGCGACCAGCCTGGAAGATCGTCTGACCGGACAAGAGTAATCAAAAAGGTAAATTACTTTATCAACGAAACTTGTATTTTGACGTGCAAAATGACAATGTAATTATCAATTATAAAAATATGTAGTCTCAGTATCTCTGACAAGTAAAATTGATGTAAATAATACTGTTTGTAGTCGATTCCAGTTCTCGCTCCACAACTTCAGTGAATTTGGAATATAAGTTTTGAATTCGTTAATTCCAAGCCGTAGATGTGATGCAGAGAGACATCCCGATGTGGAATGATATTCAGGATCTTGAAGAACCCGAGGCTCGAAACTTATTTGCGTGTTTAGCGCTTCAAAACGGAGAATAATTCAGTCTGGATAAGTAGAATACTGCATTTATGTGCAAAAGAGTTACAATGAATGAAACGATTGAGCAAACACTGGCGGGAAAGGCGTATTCTGACGACGCTACAGGCGGATAATCGCATCGAATCAAAACTCTATCCAAAAATACCCCAAGGACAGATGCATTGATCGCCCAGAAACTATAACAACTATATACATGTACAGCTCAGAAACTCGAGCATCATTGTAAATGGGACAATGAATTCTCGTCTCCGTACAGCAAAGATTGAAGGCAAAAATTGATTTCCACAAACATATACTCTTAGTATCCGATTGCAATATCTTATATTGTCAGCTATCGGTGACTCCGAATAAGGCGTAGTATCAATCATACAAATGTGTAAATGCAATAAGTAAGTATACCGAGAAAATTATTATTTGTTATGACATACAGGCCGCTACTGAACACATCAGCATTAATGATTTTTGAGAGAAACAGATAAATATATTAGTAGGGGCAGGCTGATTTCTCCTCCGAGTCGAATATCCCTCAATCATCAAAGGGTATCTATAGCCATGTCCTAATGCTAGATGATTCCCATATTAACGGTGTAATTGATCATATATAAATATATGCCTGTATTGTTTTTATGCAATGGACTGCACATGGCCTAAACCATGGCCGCCAGTGAGAAAGAACAAGTGAAGCTCTGAAACTAGAGATTACAATGACATTGTCTAATTTGAAGACGATTTCTCTGCCAAATCAATTTGATTTTGTACTATGTCTATATGAAATTTATCGTAGGATTATTATCCGCCAGTGATGTATATTTGTCTTGCATATGAGTATTATACATGGCGTCTTCTCCAATTTCACAATATCTTCTATATTGTCCAGGAAAATTAGATCTATAGATAGTACTTTAAATACTAGTTATATTTACATGGATCGTAACATACCGGGCATCTGTCGATTTCTCAGTGGATGGACATTTCAGTTTGTGTCTCGTCCAATGAGAGATTCGGCAAAACGTTGCCCAATTATTAAATGTGGCTGGCGTGTATCGCCACTTTCGAATTCAGTAATTCACTATCTAGTTAGTGTCCCAGATGCAATGAATGAGGCGGAATTCGAGCAAAGTAAAAACAAGTATTTGATATATTGAATGCATGAAAGTACATGGTATATTTAATATTAATGCTCACATGCCTGTAGAATTGGTTAATATTGGTCCGTATAATGTTCTAGTTGATGCCCCAGAGGCGATAAATGGGGCGGAATTCGAGCAAAGTAAAAACAAGTATTTAGTATATTGAATGCATAAAGGTACATCGTATATTTAATGATAATACTCAAATGCCTGTAGAATTGGTGATTATTAGTCCGTATATATTGGCACGAGCAATTTCATGTCCGAAAGGAAAAATTTCGTGTGATGACGGCAACAATAATATTATATGCGGCTCTAATCCTCATCAGAACTTGGTCAGTCGAGCTATCTAGTTAGTGCCCCAGATGCAATGAATGAGGCGGAATTCGAGCAAAGTAAAAACAAGTATTTGATATATTGAATGCATGAAAGTACATGGTATATTTAATATTAATGCTCACATGCCTGTAGAATTGGTTAATATTGGTCCGTATAATGTTCTAGTTGGTGCCCCAGAGGCGATAAATGGGGCGGAATTCGAGCAAAGTAAAAACAAGTATTTAATATATTGAATGCATGAAAGTACATCGTATATTTAATAATAATAATACTCAAATGCCTGTAGAATTGGTGATTATTGGTCCGTATATATTGGCACGAGCAATTTCATATCCGAAAGGAAACATTTCGTGTGATGACGGCTACAATAATATTATATGAGGCTCAAATCCTCATCAGAACTTGGTCAGTCGAGCTGCATGTTGATGGCTGCTTGGCCATTAGGATTATCATCAGTCTGGAAACTAACGAAATTAGGTCACCTCCTTTCCTTGTCGATCGAGATGAGGAAAATGCCGGGAGTATCAAATAGCTTCTATGTTGAAGGATTTAGGCAGGATTCGGAGACACCAATAACAGAAAAATTGAAAAGGATTCAATGTTGATGAATCCTTTTCTGTGACACAGTTTAATGTAAGAAGTTTGCGAAAGCATTATTCTGAAATTCTGGGTCTTTGCAATACCTAAATTTGAATTTTTTTGCTGTTATTGGTGTCTCCGAATCCTGCCTAAATCCTTCAACAGAGAAGCTATTTGATATTCCCGGCATTTTGTTCATCTCGATCGACAAGAAAAGGAGGTGACCTAGTTTTGCACGTCAGTGGCAGTATAGCTGATTGCACTGTTGTTGAAAATCTTTCATATCACAAAACTGATGGTGAATACGAATCAAATTTCGTTAGTATCCAGACCAATGATAAATCATATACAGTGGGGATTATTTATCGACCACCGGGTAAAAATGTACAAACCTTTAATGAAAACCTCCAATCACGCAATAACGTGCTAAAACCAGAAAGAAAAAAAATGTATCATGATGGGGTATTTTACAGAGGATTTCATACAGTTTACCGTTTATGGCTGATGTGATGTTTACAAACACGCTACGATGCTCTGGGAAGAGTGAAGCTGAACAGTTTTGTTGTGTCTGAAGTCGTAAACTGTCAAGTTAATTTCTATTCTCATGCTGATCTCTGCTTGGGTGATATATTTGCAAACAGCCTCTCAGCCAATGAGAAACATAGAGATACACCAAATGAAATGAACATGTTATTAGAAGTTGGCAACTTCAGATAGGAAGTGCAAACGTACATGTGATGTTTTGATTCAGTCTGGACATGTAATTTCTTGTCACTGAAAGATATATTGGTAAAGTATTATGAAACCTTCTGTAATCTTGATTGATTCAAATCTGATAAATATGAATCATCGAGGCAGTTTTTGGAAATAATGAATAATTCAAGATTATCATAAAGAGAATATGGTGCCTGTGATTCTCCTTTCAGACATAATCGACCATTTTTCAGTTTTTTTTATGAACAAAGCATCATTCACCGCGCCATCGATCACACAAATTACTTTTAGAAGAATTAATCAGGAGCAGATAATAATTTTTGAAGAGCCGATTAGAAATATAGATTTGAGCGATGTTACTAACGAAGCCAAGGATGTTAATAACGCATTTCAATTGTTCTCTTACAAATTCACGAATTATTTAGCAATACGGGGAAATAGTGCATTTGACCAAATTTGAGGAAGTATGATTTATGGGATCCCAGCAAGAACAAATATAAATATCTCTTTGTATTTCGTATCTTGGGTACTGTTTGATGCACATACTTTTCACTGCCATACGTTCAGAACGAATATATAATGACCCCCATTTTTCTCGTCAAAACGGTCACCGAGCAAACGGCCACGCAAATGCGGGACATGCAAACAGGGTAGAAACTTTATCGAGATGCCGTCATATTTTCTAAGAGAATATTGGTAAAACAAGGTAGAGAACAGCAACCAGACTACCGAACTTTACATAAGTTATTTAGAATTCTTTGTTGCATACACATACAAAATCATATCACTTATAAATGATAAAGTAATAACTTTTTTTAACTATCTTTTCGGAGATTTTCTTATATGCTGTATATATTGCTGATAACTGCGTTGTTGTGAACCACTTTGATAAGAATCTACATATCGTTTGTTGTTATATTTCTAGATGTCATAGATCTGAGTCGATGGTACATGCGCTTTTTGAACAAGATATTTGGGAGCTGCATCTACAAAATTCTGTTAACTGTAATTGAATTAAGTTTTTTCCTCAAATTGACATTTGAGTTGAAAATCTTGCAGATGACGATGTAGGAGTTGAGTATCTTGCTTTATCTTAATTGGTATCAGGTATACATACCGGTACCAGAGCTGATACTGGAAAGAATATTTATTAACGACGAAATATTCATATATCTCAAAACTACACAAAATGTGGAGTTTTGAGCTAAACTGTATATTGTGCTGCTGAACCGGTTTCGTCCATTTTATGGACTTTCCAATAGCAATAATATATCTATTCTTATGTGAGGCTATATATACATATAGTTGCCTTGCAGTTGAACATGTTAAAACGCATTTTTATATGCAAATTAAGACACTGGAGACATACATATTCAAAATATAATGGAGTAGATAAAAGGTAAAACAGTTTTTATAATCCGACAATGATATATACTATATAACAAAAAAGTAAGCAATTAGCTGCATTGCTATGGAGTTAAACATTATATGACATGTCCGCTGAGTCAGTATTGCCTGGCAAGTCCAGACTTGATAAATACATGGTTAATTTTTAGACAGTTGTCTGACATCTTCTTTTCCAGTCGATGCACGTATAAATAAAGATATTATCAACTGTTTAATTCACATTTGAACTCCCGAATGAAGTACTGCTCCTTTGTCTGTTGTCTAACTGTATCATCGGATTTCATTTTATAATACGAAAAAAAAAAAATTTCGTTTCAAGATCACAAGCGCATTCTGCAATATGTTTGCTAACCTTAAGATGCCTTAATGAAGGTGTGTTGATCTGTTGTAGATGGACTCTATTTTTGAGTACATCTCCCGTTTCGCCAATGTATGTTTTGTCACATCCATTGCATGCAATAACATAGAGTAAATTTTGTGAATTGCAGCTCATACTGCTATTAACCTTGAAATTTGTATTCGTATGGTGAAATAGAAAAGTAGACCCAACAATAATGTTCGTACAACATTTGCATGTCGGTTTTCCACATTTAGATACTGAATACGTTAACACGCTCGGAATGCAGTATTCATAATTGAATCTAGTTCCATGCAATACAGGTTCAGTTTTGTTCAGCCAGGAATATTATGTCTCTTTGGACATAAATGAAATTGTTTATTAACATGGTGTGTTTCCTTGGATCACTGTCAGATATCAAGAGACCGTTCTAACGCTTTGATGTATATATACACATCGAGTTCCTCCATAAACAATGAAATTCGGTGACGATTTCTGGATTCCTAAGATTCGTTTACAGAACTTTAAATAAACTGGTTCAATAAATTTCATTTTCTCACTCTCGCTCCCCCTCCCTTCCAGATTTCCCAACCATATAACAAGACTGGTCGAACCACTTCATCAAATAGTTCAATGAGCAAAGACAGATTTCGAGATTTTCTATATACACCGAACAACGGCCTGTGAGATAAGTTACTTTTTTGTAGCTGGGTATATTTCAGTGTATTTCACAAGAATCTATCAACCCATCTCTGCTTTTTTGTTTGTGTCCGCCGTACAGCCACAGATTTGGTCGAAAGGACATGAAACTTCTTTCTGTTACTATTGGCGTTACTCGGAACGCTAAACTAGTATTATTTCGGGATCAGAAAATACATACCTGTAGACTATATAAATGTTGGAGCTACCTGGATATTCCATGGCTTGTGGACGGTAAATGATAACACCAGGAACAGCATTATTGTCTGCGGACACCATTAGTTTTATACCTGTTGAGATTATTGGTATTACGGCTATCAAATGGAAAATTTCTCAATCAAAGCAGATATTAGTTTTGGACGATGGATGCTTACTGAATGGCAAATTTGGAGAATGGGTTGTTAAACGGGAGAGGGAATAGGTGTGGCATAAGTGTGCCAAAGTATTAGAACACATATAAGGGAAGTGGGAAGAGGTGCCGACATACTGACTGCGTCATATGACTTCACAGAATAGTCTTCTGGTAAGCCTATTCTAAAGCACATACCAAGAATCTAACGATTCGTGATATGTGTTGTATCTCAGGTACGCTTTTATTGCACCTGTTCATGTGGCAACATGGATGATATGGCCACACGGCCCCTAGCACCGGCATAAGCGGTATTAGATATAACGTTTAGAGATTGAGTAAACAATATTCACGATATATCTTTAGATATCTTAGATGAACCATGAATACTATGATGCACAAAGTGTTGTCCAGAAAAGGGTATTCAACTATGCCAGGTTATACGTACAAAAACCTGTACATATTTGAGAAACCTGTACTCTGAAATAACAGATCAAAAGGTCAATTAAATATGTGAGGTGCATGTGTATTTCAGTTTTCCTCTGTCTCTTCAAATTCAGCAATATATTACGAAGTGATTTGAACAGATTGCTAATATTTCACATCGATTATTGCATTGACATAGTACGCTATCGAACGACGCTATCGAAATCTGTTGGATAACCGAATACTGTCGTTGAGTATCATGATGTCTTGATGGCATAATTGAATACCGAACTATTTATAACCATATTTTATGCCTGATAAGATTTGATAATAATAGTGTCGTTTGGATCGGATTCAAATACAATAAATATTACAACCGAACAGCAGCTTCTCCGAAAACCGCCGACGTAATTCCCAAAATATTCGACTGACATGACGTCGTAAAGTATAGGCTTTCATTATGTATGGATCACCATGGGAAATCTGTACCATAAACGAGAGAGAGAATTAGGCCGGTTCAATATGATCATACTCATGTAGATATAGAAATGGCCGACTTTGTCATTCAGGCTTAGTTATCGTTCATATGTAACGGTTCGAACTCAATTATTAAAGTATAGAGAATTGTGACAACTGTCAAATATAATGTTTTGATCAATATTTTCTTGCTCTTTCAACGCGTTGGCAACCATTAAATCATTCCTCTTGAAAACGTTGAATAAGGCAGGACTCTATCAGTGATGAATATGAACCCCATCAAGCTGTTAACAGACGCTCTTGTTTAGATCATGTAATTATCATTATATTTGTTCACTTATATTGCGTGTATGTGTTCTTTTTCAATTTTCTTACATTTAACGTCCTTTTATCTGTGACTGAATGCCTTATTATTGATGATGTTGGAATAGATGATCATGCAACATTGGATTACATTATTTATGGTGGTGTAGCGATGGAACAACAATGACAATAGACTGGATTTGAATAATCTGTATTTCCAGTTGACTTTCATATAATTGCCCTGGGTTATGTCGATGAGAAATTCTATAGGCTTTCTGCTATCTGAGCTTCTTGACGGTGATCACAAATTTACCAACTAAACACTTCTTGAAAAAACATACATTGTAACTCTTCCAGTTTCTATCGCGTGACATCGGCGACATCGACATGCGTTCATATTGTCCATATTTCACAATTAAGCCCTTAAATATTTAGCTCAAAACGTTGAATACTAAAACATCTATACAGTGTCTGACAGATGATCGACCAATCCTGTTTCTTATTTCCGTGGTTTTGTATGAGGCTGACAGATTTCAACATTATTATTCATCCGATAAAACTGTTATACCTTCAAACTGGAGCGATATGCAAGGTGCGGGGACAATTGACGACGTCTGGTGACTTAAAAGCATCCATATAACCGAAAGCTGCTCTCGGCACCTCACATTCAGACCCGAGAATACGGTGGATTCTCGAACATAGCCTTAGTATTTCAGTCGCGCTTTTAATGCAGCTGTTCATGTGGAATGAAGTATCCACTCGGCCCCTAGCACCAGCATAAGGAGAAATCAGTTCGCACCGAGGATGTCTGACGGAGTAAACGCTTCAACAACCTGGTAAATGCAAGAATACCCAGAAAAATTAACATGAAATGCTCAAGTCGTAAGACTTAAATTTCTCTGAAACCAATAAACCTACATATATTTGTCGAACTCCACCAGCAGAATCCTACCATATACAGGTAATAAATTCAAGCGGCATGCAAGAGGTGGGAAGAATTGACGACGTCTGGCGACTTGAAAGCAACCATATGACTCTACAGGAAAGCATCCCTCGGCACTTAACATTCAGACCCGAGAATACGGTGGATTCTCGGACTTAGCCTTCGTATCTCAGCCGTGCTTTTATTGCAGCTGTTCATGTGGGGTGAAGTATCCACATGGCCCCTAACACCGGCTTAAGGGGGATACGATACGCTACGAGCTGTGATGACAGATGGAGTAACAAGTACGTCGCTATATAGCTGAAATATTGCTGAATGCGACGTTAAACCTTAATTCGCTCTCTCTCTCCTGGAGTAACAAGTAACTCAGCTGATGTTAATGGATGAGCATCGAGGATGTCTGATGGAGTAAACCCCTCGACAACCTGGTAAATGCAAGAATACCTAGAAAAACTAGCCTGTCATGCCCGACGTAAAATGCTTGTAAATCAGCACGAAGAAGATTTATCTCAGCGATGTTTTCTACTTTTCAAAAAACATTTTGTCTAGGCGATACCCGTTAGTTGTGGTATACGGTATCTATGTTGTGATAATGGTCTGGTATTCTGACAAGACCCATATTGTACAAATTGAAGATTCTATGCTCGTAAATAAATGAAGAGAAAACAAGGTAGAACCGATAGCGTTTCTTTCGTGTCAATATTTTCAAACAAAGTCGTTCATATTTGCACATATACTCTGAAGGCCTAACTTGGGCGTATGTGCAGGCTCTTGACTGTCAATCTAATGGACTTTGAACGAGAATATTTTCGATGCATCTATTTCCAAAGGTATTTGTAACACCATTACAAGTAACATGCCCTTACATGCACTCCATTCGAATCATTTCCGGAAGTTATGTAGTAATGTAGGCAATGCATCTCAAAAGCGCGTGGGGTATGTACTCAAGAGAATATACAGATAGCACACACGATTTCGGGAACGTTATGCAAAAGACCCTACGCACAGATCTTCGCAAGCCGAGGCAACTTGAAATAGATACAGTGTTGCCAATCCTTTCTGACATTTGGAATGTTGATAATACATGTATACAATGAAAGAATATGGGAATAAATCATTTACAATTATTGCAGTCGTCACTTTTAAAAAGAATTAAAGTTTCATGTAGATCGACAAAATTTGCCCCATCCGCCTTTGGCAAGGATTCAGTCGGTATTCTTGAAACAACCTGGAACTTTATTTAGACAAAGAAATACTAGTCAGTTATACGGAAATGGCGACGAAGATATCACAATATCTTTGTATTTCCGTTATAGCCTGGTTGAATGTTGATGTTTATAGTATCGTGTGAATAATGTAATCGGTTTCTGGACGCAAAGGACCTTCAAGGACGACGGCTGTTTATCGAATGTCGAATCTGACTGTATTTAGTCAATATAACTACCATATAGACGATTTTGACCGAATTTCAAACTATTCAACCGAGTTGTCGTTCATCCGTATAGGCTTGTATGTCTCATTCCGTATGGACCACAGTAACAAATATACCATTCCCATGTACTGATTACAGAGGGGAGTGGATCAGACTATTTAATATATCTAAATATACAGCCATGGAATAGCCATGGAAATGATCAACTGTGTCATTTAGGGCTAACTGAATCATTGATACGTAACATCTAAACTGCTGGAGCTATATTATGCAAATGTAGTGAATTGTGAAATTATCAAATGAAAATGTTCTAACATGTCCCAGCTCTCTCTCTCTCTCTCTCTCTCTCTCTCTCTTGACGGTCTTTACCTGTATATGGGCCTTTCATCAAAATCCAGGTTTATGGGGACAGCAAGTTCTGCTGGTATTACGTTCAGCGTAGACAGCGGACATTGTCGACCTTACACATTTCTTCATTAATTCCACTCAAGGGACACTACTCTCCGCGTACTTTCCCCTAAAACGAGGAAATATTCAATGCCGCCGTTTACGTGGAATGTTCCCAGATGAAGTACGAATGGACTGTGCACATAAGGTAGGGATTTCCTTACTAATTTAAGAACAATACCCAGTCGAACAAAATTGCGCGCTACAATACGTAAGTGAAACGGCATCTCTGCAACTGCATGTCGTTGTTGTTTCACGCGATTTGTGGATACTAGGCTGAAGTTTCTGGTACAGGTCATCAATTTTGATTGAGGGAATATATATATGTGTTTGGAATTGACAGTAAGAATGCATTCGCATTGTTGCAGGCAGGCATACAATTTCCGCCCCCAATTAGCATGCTGTTTGAAATACGTATTGAGCGACATATATTCAGTGCCCAGATAGAGCGGGACGCAAATAGAATACAATAGACTTTCAACAGTTTAACTTTTCTGCAATTGTTTGAACAACGGCACATAACGATGAAAGTTCACACTCGATCTAATGGGGGCGGAAAGTGCCCCCCTAGTGAACTTTTCTCTGATGCTCCGAAACGACAAAACCGAGGAGGCTGAAACTTGGTGACTTTTAAGCTTATCTTATTGGGGTCATTTTGAGTCTATTTTCATATACCCCCGGGTAGAGGATCATGGGTAAATTCAAAATGGCGGCCATGTGGTAACCGCGAAAGTCGTGTTTTTCATCTTTTCGGTCCATTTCTTCACATTTTCCTTGCCTAAAAGGCATCGAAAGTATATTATTTATACAAAACTAATTATTCTCTATTTTATAAGATTTTTTTCGAGAGAAAAATCTGAAAAATGAAAATTTCGAAAAATCGACCCCAAAAAGACCGAAAAATGGCTTCCGAGAAGATGACCTCACTGTGACGTCATCATGGCGGCCATCTTGGATTTTTTTTACATTTTCCGGTAGAGCTTGAACCCAAGATACTGTGTGGTAAGTTTCAGCGCTCTAGCCTTAGTGGTAGGGAAAATATATAGGGGGGGCACTTTCCGGCCCCCCCCCCCGCCAGGCTGCGACACACCCCAAATCGCCCAGGCCAGATAGGGTTAAAATAAACTGAGGTAAATCCTCAAAATATATCTGGACAGAGAAGAAGAGAAGAGAGAAAATGAAGACATTTCATCCTCTCCCAGCCTGTGGCAGTGAATCGTCTATCTTGGTCAAAGGGGGATAACTTTGACATAAACTAGAACTTTGCAAGTTTCTTGCCATTAAACGTTAAATATTTCGTAAAATTATGTAGAACTGGTATGCTGAAATGTTATCACCTGTAAAAGCGACTTCAAACCAGTGTTTCATTGGCCGAAAATGTCAAAATTTGCATCAAAACGTTTATGGGCCAAAAGAGAGGTCCCCATAAACGGATAAGTGCCCACAGTCCCGGTCAAAGGACGGCGAATTATCCCCATAAACCATCAAATAACCTCCCTCTCTCTCTCTGAGTTTGCCCACAATACTATGACAATTTTGATATGAACAGTTACAATCAAAGAGATACTGAGCTAATTGGCTCAGAGATTTATTTAGATGAAAGAGTCATAGGATGTTCTATAATTTGCCTGCCTCTCACTTCAAGAAATTAGCTGACATTCAGATATATCTAGGATATATGCTAGCTTGGAGTTTGGCGCTAATATTGTCTCATAAAAAAATCGATTTCGAATATGAAGGTGGAAATACTTTACAGATGAAGTTTGATTGCGAAATGGTAGAACTGAATTTGTATTTAAATGCATAATTGAACGTACAGTCTAGACAATGGCTGTCAACAAAGAAAAGAGGTCACTTGATTCGAGGACGGTATTTTTCAAAGCTTCACTTCTACTTCACTCTCAAATGAATGCCACTAATCAGTTTGGCTTTGTCACCTGCGTTTGTTCTCCGTCATGACTAATTTACTGCCAAGACTTTCAAGTTTCTATGGCGTGACTTTACACGGGGCTAGGGACCGTATGAACCCATGTACTTCAAGATCCTCATGGTGCTCATATGAACCGTCACAATCAAAGCGTGACTGAGATACATCATTCTCTAGGTGACGACTTTACAACGATTATTATGGACTAAGAATACTGATCAGCGATACGGATTTTATATTTTTGGAACATCATGATGTTTTGTCGGCCTCATTGAAAACTGTTAACCGCTTTTCTCTTGTAGGGAACTAGCCTATGTTTATGTATACTATGATTGTCTGTTTGAATTTGGTGCTAATACTGTTATATGGAATATGGAATAGGTCTTTGGCTTGTGGGCGCGGATATTATTTAATGGACGACGGCTGAATTATGAATGACGGACTAGACGCTTGAAATTTACAACCCGACAATATAATCACGCTCGTGCGTCACAATAAATCGACGAAATATTCGAGTAGCCTCAAGAACTATATATTGATAACTACACCTTTTGTTATATATCTGTACATTGAAGATCTTTAGTTCAGTTTCCTCGATACGGTATCCTGACAGATTATATAGCCTTGTTTCCATTCAAAATGCTGATTATGATGATGATTTTTTGGTTAAATCTGATGATATCGGCTTGCGAAGTATACATGACATCAACTTGTTTCGACTTACCTCCCCTTTTTGAGTAGTCGATAACTTTTATTCTCAACTTGAGTCTCAAATGGTTACGGACTTGGAGATTCCATTGACTTTTCCAACAGTAAGTCGACTGTTCTCCCTGCGCCTATTAGCCTATCAAGTGAAACTTGACGTTTTTCTTTGACAGATCTGAATCCCGATAAATCCTGTTCCGCAAAATTATTGTCTAAAGATAATATAGTTTATGTTATTCCCATATCACTGTGGCTTAAATTGCGTTAAACAATAATAGCGTTTAGTAATCGATATCCGCCAAATTACAGAGACGGTATAAAGAGAAAACACATTCCGAAGGATATGGTTGCTTTTGACGTTTGTGCCACATTATCGACGTAGACGACCCTTTAAACCGATAGAAGCATTTTTGTTTACGTATTAGTTATTAAGTCATCTTGTATGTTATATCACATGTTGCATAGCCACTCACGTTGGGCATTCCGTATAATTCCGACACAGTACATTCGGAAACACACAGTAATATTTTCTTTGACACATATCATTCGTCTCTGTTCATGAGGCGATATGAATTTTTAGGTAGGTAAAATGTACTTATTCGCCGGAATTATTTCGTATGAACGAGCAACATTTGTTTTCATTTGCTGAGAAGGTTGGCTCCTGGGGTAGATCTGTGTTTAAAGTATTAGTTTACTGTATAGTGTACATGGACTTTAGCATAGGTTGTTGGATGGGTGATACTAAATATATTATCTATGCAGTAAAAAGGATGATCGCCTTAAATGCAAACGGAAACTGTCACTAAAGTGGGTATATATATACTAGATAAATCGAAAATATCTCATAAAGACTAAAAAACATAGATCAGAAATGTAGTTTGCAACAGTGACACGTATGAAAGCCGTGAGGGGACTTCTGACTGCCGACTCCTGACTTCGGCTTTCGTAGAGACGAGACAGTAGCATGTGAGAAGAATCGCTTAATATGAAATACAACCGGAAGATATCAATAAATAATTAAATATCGAAATCATTCAGTGGTCAAATGATCAAGGTTTAAGAATGGCACGTGTAAGAAGCTCAAACGTGAAAGATAATACCTACCCTAATAAAGACTAGCCCGGGAGCCCATGCAGCGAAATTTTGGTCCCGTTTACACTTTGAGCTGACCAAATTTTGACACTGTGGCATCAAATTGTAGGGTATAAGGGTTCATCCAGGGGTGGCAGTAGAGTGATGCGCGTGGGCATAAGGTAATACTAACATTCTTAAATTACGTACCCTGAATAAGAAAAAGCTAAATATGAAGTTGAGGGTAGGGTAACATTTTCTTGTTTATTTGTTACGGAGCCGAAGATAATATGGACAATATTCATATCACCTGGAAGCTGCTTCTTTAAGCTATTAGTACATAGGTTCATTTCTGTGTCTGGGCCAATGATGTTTCCATAAAGCCAAAAAACGTCACGTTTATCAGACGATTATAGAATGAAAACTGCCAATTTGAGCAATAGAGAAAGAGAACGATAACGAGAATGTGATATAAATCAACTACTGGCTAGATGCCAGATCTTTCACTAAGAGTCAATCGTTCAACATGCATTTGAAAGCCATGACGTCGCCTATGACGTCACCTAATACCACATTATCACTTCTTTGTACAACACAATATTCACATTCTAGCCGACCTCTTTTTCAACATTTCCTTACATGCGACGCACAGTAGCACCTAATACCATAGTATTGCTGCTTTGTGCGACATAATATTCACTATTCTATCGGACTCTGCATACATCTTTTTTACATCATTCACCGGATCTCGTTTAAAACCTTTTGTCACAATCGACACACATTAGCATTAAGACATCTTGTCTAAAGCTGTTTTGTTATAGTTCCCACTCGATAGATCATAACTCAGCATGAATGAACTATATAGTTTCTGTTCCTGAACAAGAAAGATCGAACAATTCAAGGATATATACCATATACTTCCATATTTCATATTTGCTATGGCGTTTTACAACGCGAATGTGTGCATTGCACGCTTCAGATTTAACACACCCAAACAAACATTGCCCAGACAATGACATTAATTCCGAGTTAATAGGCATAGGGTTTATCACTTGCTTCAAGTGATCACTTCAAGTGATCACGTATCTGACGATACAGAATTGTAATTAGTTTACTCTGCATTATTGTAGTCAATATCGCCGTCACTCTCGTTGCTGGCATGCTTTGCAGCAGCAATTTATTACAGTGTTCAGTTACAAGCGTCTAGTCCGTCATTCATAATTCAGCCGTCGTCCATTAAAGAATATCCGCGTCCATAATCCAAAGACCTATTCCATATT
>JAVTVY010006605.1:0-37566 GCA_036873755.1 Hanleya hanleyi | reverse complement strand
GCTACAAAATGACACCTCACACGACGCATTTGGACTAAGGATAGTCCCTCTCTACACCAAACTCACCCCCACGCACCCACAAAATGTCCACTTTCGCTACTACTCGTACCGATGACGCCATCAATGACGTCACAGATGACGCGGACACCCCTCAAATCGGAATGTACACCCCGAGAACTACAAGATGACACCTTCCAGGACGCATTCGAACCGTGAATAGCCCATCTCGACCCCAAATACCTTCATATACTGCCCGAAAATGTCCACTTTCGCTACTACTCGTACCGATGACGTCACCGATGACGTCACAGATGACGCGAACATCCCTCAAATCGGAATGTACGCCCCGAGAACTACAAGATGACACCTTCGAGGACGCATTCGAACCGTGAATAGCCCATCTCGATCCCAAATACCTTCATGTACTGCCCGAAATGGCCACTTTACTTACTACAACCAACTGCGCATGCGCAGATTGACGACTGCATTCAAAAACACGCCATTCTGACTCTACTTTCACAAGCTTCACTTTGACACCCTCCCACGACCCATTCGAACCAAGGATGGTGCCTCTCTACCCCAAACACACCCCTACATAGCACCCAAAATGCCCCTTCGCTACTACTGTACTGATGACGTCACTGATGATGTCACAGATGACGCGGACATCCCTTAAATCGGAATGTACACCGAGAACTACAAGATGACACCTTCCAGGGACGCATTCGAACCGTGAATAGCCCATCTCGACCCCAAATACCTTCATGTACTGTCCGAAAATGGCCACTAAGCACATCGCACCGATGACGTCACCGATGACGCGAACATCCCTCAAATCGGAATGTACACCCCGAGAACTACAAGATGACACCTTCCAGGACGCATTCGAACCGTGAATAGCCCATCTCGACCCCAAACACCTCCCTTCACTGCCCCAAAATGGCCACTTTACTTACTACAACCAACTGCGCATGCGCAGATTGACGCGACATGCATTAAAAAACACACCATTCTGACTCTACCCCACACAAGCTTCACTTTGACACCTCACACGACCCATTCGAACCGTGATTAGCTCATCTCTAACCCAAACACACCCCTACATAGCACCCAGAATGTCGTTAGAAGTGGCCTTCATGGCCAGACCAGCATGCGCAGACTATTGAACACGGACGAACCATTAGTGTAGTCAAGTGCTCCTCCACGA
The DNA here is from genome assembly GCA_036873755.1 of Hanleya hanleyi. Taxonomy (NCBI): domain Eukaryota; kingdom Metazoa; phylum Mollusca; class Polyplacophora; order Lepidopleurida; family Hanleyidae; genus Hanleya; species Hanleya hanleyi. The sequence goes on along the minus strand of JAVTVY010006605.1, from coordinate 36,359 downwards.
GAGCTTCCTTCAAAATAAGACCTCACTCGACCCCATTGGACCATTAGGGACTCACCTAGACTCCAACATGTCCACCCCGTATGGGCCTATACACCCATAGCCATGCAGTATAGGCCTATGGGCCTACCCAGGCCTAGGGTTGCAGTCTACAGAAGGGCCATGGCATCTGAAATTAAACAGTAGGCAGATTTATTTTATGCTAAACAGCAACCGTGTTATTAGAGAACCCCCATAGAACTATATATTTTCTGAAAGAGTAGGCTCTTGACATAAAGCCGAAACAGATGTAAGCCTTGTTGACGAAAAACCATAACCCATACTGAACTTGCTTCAAACTTCAGGAAAATCCTCTAAAATTGGTCCAAAATGGGTAATATTCCCCCTCCACCAAAGAAAAAACTTGTTATTCAATTGTCCTGAAACTCACCGACAGTGTGCCCAGTCCAAGGACCAACAAAAATTGGCAAAGAAAATAGGGTGTCGACCACGCGGTTTTCAAGCTCGATTTTACACCGTAAAGTATGCCATGTGCTCGTAAGCTGAAAATGGCCCCAATTCACAGCCACACTTTCACAATTCCATCTGCATAGTGAGGCATGGGCCAATCCTACTGGCAAAATACCATGTACTGATTTGAAGCAAATCAACTAGTCAACTGAATGATATCACAAATATCAATAAACAAAAAGCCAACAAAAATTCTCATGGGGTCAAACCTGGCGGAATTTTAATTTCAAAGAATTTGAGGGGGACCAAAAATCCGCAACTATGGACTGAGGCCTTTACGTGAAGGGTACTTTTGTGGATTTTTTTTTATCTACTCTTTTCAATCTATGGGTCTGTACAAGTATAATGATATATGACACTCAATGGTTGAGAGTCATATTAAGATAAAACAGAGCCACAACTTTCCCCCTACTCCATTCATATTTTGACAGTTTTTGCGACGCCATTTTGTCAGGCTGGACCGCTATGTCGAATTTGAATATATTTGACTGAAAATTTTGCATTCAGTACTAATATTGTTTTCTATTATGTTGAACACAATTCAAAACAATGATATTCACACCCAACACAGGACTGGAAGTATGAAACCAGCACAGGAGCTTGGGCTAGAAGGGGGGGAAGGGGTGGATAACTCTTAGCATGACAGGGGAATATCTGTTACATTGTGTATAGTTGTGCCATCTCCAATGCTGGTTTTATGGGAGGGGGTGTGGGGGTGGGGGGGTGGGGGGGGGGGTGTGGTAGGGCTGTTTAATGGTCCCAGAGGAATTATTCTGTGACACTAAAACTTCTGGGAAATTCCTGGGACAATTGACACCCCCTCCCAATAAAACACCAACATTGATGTTGCCAATTCTACACATCTTGTAACAGATATTTTCTGGCCATGCTAAGAGTTATCCCTCCCCCCCTTTCCAGTCCAAGCCCCTGTGCTGGTTTCAGTCCTGTGTTGGGTGTGAATAGCATTGTTTTGAATTGTGTTCAACTTGATAGTAAACAATAGTAGTTCTGGATGTGAAATTTCGAGTCAGATATGCAAATTTAATGTTACCTGAGAAAATGCCTGTTCTGTCATATAGGTTGCAGTCTACAGAAGGGCCATGGCATCTGAAATTAAACAGTAGGCAGATTTATTTTATGCTAAACAGCAACCGTGTTATTAGAGAACTCCCATAGAACTATATATTTTCTGAAAGAGTAGGCTCTTGACATAAAGCTGAAACAGATGTAAGCCTTGTTGACGAAAATCAGGGTCCCCATAACCCATACTGAACTTGCTTCAAACTTCAGGAAAATCCTCTAAAATTGGTCCAAAATGGGTAATATTCCCCTCCACCAAAGAAAAAACTTGTTATTCAATTGTCCTGAAACTCACCGACAGTGTGCCCAGTCCAAGGACCAACAAAAATTGGCAAAGAAAATAGGGTGTCGACCAGGCGGTTTTCAAGCTCAATTTTACACCGTAAAGTATGCCATGTGCTCGTAAGCTGAAAATGGCCCCAATTCACAACCACACTTTCACACTTCCATCTGCATAGTGAGGCATGGGCCAATCCTACTGGCAAAATACCATGTACTGATTTGAAGCAAATCAACTAGTCAACTGAATGATATCACAAATATCAATAAACAAAAAGCCAACAAAAATTCTCATGGGGTCAAACCTGGCGGAATTTTAATTTCAAAGAATTTGAGGGGGACCAAAAATCCGCAACTATGGACTGAGGCCTAGGTGACTTTTTTCAAAAATTTCACCGATTCGCTCCGCAACACTTCCTATCGTGTTCTAAATGACGAGACGAGTAAAACGAGACCCCACAACCCTACTGCAAATGTATAGAAGTACGTTTCCCAGGGGGGTAAACATTGAACCTATACCCCAGTATGGGACTATATGGGGCTCGGTGACTTTTTTCAAAAATTTCACCGATTCGCACGGGGACACTTCCTATCATGTTCTAAATGACGAGACGAGTAAAACGAGACCCCCACAAGCCTACCGCAAATGTATAGAAGTACGTTTCCCAGGGGGACAAACATTGATCCTACTATAGAAGTAGGTTTCCCAGGATGGTCCTATACCCCCATACCCCATATAGGCATTTTCCCGTAATTTAGGATAAAGTCCGTATTCCGTATTTTTTCAGGAAAATTTTTACATACACCCACCCTGGAACTAGGGGAGATAACTCTATTGATAGACAAGCCCCGTTAAGCCCGGCGACCTATATACCCTCATACCCCATATAGGCATTTTCCCAGGTTTTTCGATAAAGTCCGTGTTCCGTATTTTTTTTCAGGAAAAATTTTACATGCAGCCACCCAGCCATCAAATACCCTTCACCTAGGCTTCACGTTGATACCTCACTCGACCCCATTCGACCATTAGGGGCTCCCCTAGCTCCAAAACGGCTATTTCCATACCCTTGGGCCACCGCGCATGCGCACAATGCCGATATTTCAATCCCACACCCACCCCATCAGATGCCCCCTCACCTAAGCTTCACTTTGATACCTCACTCAACCCCATCGGTCCACTAGGGGCTCCCCTACATCTCAAAACGATTATTTCCATACCCTTGGGCCACCGCGCATGCGCAGAATAACGCTATTTCAAATCCTCTAGTCCAGTCAAATGCCCCATCACCTAAGCTTCACTTTGATACCTCACTCGACCCCACTGGACCAGTAGCCCCTAGCTCCCAACACGGCTATTTCCATACCCTTGGGCCACCGCGCATGCGCAGAATGGTGACAACGCCCAAGCCGCTAGTCCAGTCAGATGCCCCTTCACCTAAGCTTCACTTTGATACCTCACTCGATCCCATTGGACCATTATTGGCTTCGCTAGCTCCCAAAACGGCTATTTCCATACCCTTCGGCCACCGCGCATGCGCAGAATGGCGATATTTCAACCCCACACCCACCCCATCAGATGCCCCTTCACCTAGACTTTACTTTGATACCTCACTCGATCCCATTGGACCATTTGTGGCTCCCCTAGCTCCAACACGGCTATTTCCATATCCTTAGGCCACACGAGTTGTCTCCCTTGCGTCAATGTGTGCAGATGGCGCTACTGTCGACGCCGTGATATGGAAAGGGCATCCCCCCACCATCCTGGAGCCGCCATTTTGTTTGTTGTTTTCTTGCGGAGATACACGGGACAATAAACGCTCGACCCTAGGGTGGTACAGATGCTAGACTGATCCTATTAACATGGTACAACACCTATAGATTATGTTTATTACTAGGACGTCAGCGAAATACTAGTACCCATCCTCCCACCACCCACCACCACAAGCCGCCATCTTAAACCCACCACCCACCACCACAAGCCGCCATCTTAAACCCACCACCCACCACCACACACATGCGCACACCTCCACAAAACCTCCCCATTATATGTCGCTGTGACGTCACAAAAGGTTCTGCGCATGCGCAGTGAAGCGCCATTACGTCTAAATGCTCTTACATTACTACTACCGAGATTTCTATTGTTAATACGAAATTGGAGATGCATTAACGTAGCACAGCAGGTAGTTTTACGTGGGAGTTCGTAAACATCGTTCCACCTAATATATTGTAAATTCAGTTTCTCTTCCCATTTACCTGTGATCTAGGTTTTACAGTTTCATGAATTAGAACATTTTTCAAATCTTTACTGCCCTTTCCTGATTTTAGGAGGATGTTTGGGTCAAACGAAAATGGGTGACACCGTGTTTATCTTCTTTCTGATGTCCGTCATGAATTTGATAGCTGAAATCAATCCGTGATATCCTAATAAATTATCTGAAGGTTGTATAATAATAGTGGAAAACTGACCGCACGAAGTCACATAAGCAAGGGTATAGGGTATTGATGACGTCAATTTGCCTCTTGAAATTTTGACCTCATGAACTTTCAACCTCGTTAACTTTTGACCTGGTGAACTCACGACCTCTTGATCTTTTGACGGAGCGAACGTTGACCCCTTGACCTCGTGAACTTTTATACACGTAAACTTTTAACCACATGAAATTTTAACATCGTGTATATTTCGACATTGAAAAAAATACGTGTACTTCTGGTTTGATGAAAACTTCATAGCGTCGTTGGAGCACCTTAGTCAGTGTCTTTTGTGTTAAGATAATTGAGTAAGACAGTCTCAATACCATATATCTAAGATGCGCATGCACGTTGTAGTTTCAAAAAAGAGTTACCACCCAATATATTTATCATTCCAAATACAGGGCGGTATACAACGTACACACTGGGCTGATACGCAGCGCAAGCTGGTGTACATCACTGTCTGAGCGGTATAGTTTACATCTACGTTGGAATAGTGATTGGCATGAAATGGTTATGCTAAACCCTTCTCTCTACATGTTAAACTGTCAGGTGATAAAAACATGGCAGTTTTGATCGAATGACTGATTGATCGAATTTTCACAAGATAATCGAACATCTAAGTAATCCCCACACCAGTGGACACGGGTTCTACCTGAGGTGTCACGTGATCAACATTGTCGACGATTCTCAAACTATAGCGGTTGTATACACGATTCTGATTGATGAAGCATTGAACCGGTTTTACTCTCCTGTTAACCCTGTCCTCCATTGACCATTATGCTCCTCTCTTGACCGTTTTTGTCCCTCCCTTGATCCTGATCAGTATGGTGTCACTGATCCTGATCCTACACATGTGACTTGAGACTGTTCTTTTCCCACTACTCAGATACTCCTTGCATTTTGATTCAGCTATGGCCAGATTTATTATTGAAAGATTCGGTTTTCACTACACGAGAATAATCAAACACAAACAACCCAAGTTACTGACAAAATGGCTCGGTGCAGTCAGCCGTTTAAGGGCTCCGTCCATCCGACCAATCCAGATTTGTTCCAGTCATATGTCCCAAAATTCTTATACTCACATACACCTACATGTAAGACCTAAGAGCGGCAGTCAAACCTCCGGAACAAGCCTTTTTGGGAGGAATCCTTTCCCAAGCCGATGTACTAGGTCGATCTCAAGTGGTCGAGCATACTAAAATGAGTGAAAACATAATTTTAGCTAAGAAAAACTATAATTAAACTCTTTTTAAAAAATAATAACAAAGTTAACCGACCGTTGCTGCACAATTCGACTAAAATCCCCCCTTCCATCTTCTTACTTCCAGGCCAACCCACCAATCAGTGACCACTACCGCTTTTTGGCATATGTGGTGCGGACGAGGAACGAAGTTCACTAAACACCGAGCAGAGATTTCTTCTAACTGGATATTTTCTCAATTCTCAACATTTGGCACAATAAGCCCAGACTTAAACAGTTAAAGTTCTACAGCAACTGTACAGATTTGTCACGATAGCAGTTTATAGCAATTAATTATGGTGTTCTATTTGTGCCAATTTGATTTCGCGCGTCGACTTGCAAAAGTCGACGCACGACGCGCGACGCGAAAAGTCGACGTCGTGTTTTGAAACGCGACGTCGCCCTTTCCGTCGCGCGTCGACTTTTACAATGTTAAAGAGATAGGCCAAAACTCGATGTCGTGTTTCAAAAGTCGACGTCGCCTTTTGGCCTATCTCTTAGCATTGTAAGAGTCGACGCGCGACTTTTTCTCTGAATTTCCAGTCGCTACTGTTACTCCTGCAAAACTGTTGGGCTACATGTTTTCGTTTCATTATTGAAACTTGAATTTATTTTACGTATTAGTCCGGCGAAATATGAACGCATTGGATAAGCTAATAGATGCGTATTGTCCTCGCGATGGAGGTGTATTTTGTGGAACTTAGGTACCAGTGTTCGAAAATTAAAAAGCAATATAAATATATCTGGGACAGCGAAACAAATAAATTGTGTGGTACATAGTCTCCATGTATGTTAAATATCATGCCATTCTTGCTTTGTTGCAGTAAATTCTCAGCAAATTACCAATACCCGTCAGAAGCTAGAAGGTTCGGAAATCGCACCAAACAATACAATTCTAAACAATACCATACCATACAGTACGGTGAAATATACCATAATACAACACATCACAGTACAAACACACATACACCTTTACATAAAAGAAGAAAGTTAACAAAGATTGTGAATTTTATATAATACGTTTGTACAACGTATAGTGGCAAACTTCAATTGATAATTAGATTGATAATTTATTGTGTCTCGTGAACAATATGGAATACTGGTGTTCTATTTGTGCCAATTTGATCTCGCGCGTCGACTTGCAAAAGTCGACGCACGACGCGCGACGCGAAAAGTCGACGTCGTGTTTTGAAACGCGACGTCACCCTTTCCGTCGCGCGTCGCGTTACAATGTTAAAGAGATAGGCCAAAACTCGACGCCGTGTTTCAAAAGTCGACGTCGCCTTCTGGCCTATCTCTTAGCATTGTAAAAGCGACGTCGACTTTTCGCGTCGCGCGTCGTGCGTCGCCTTTTTGAAGAATCAAAACTCGACGCGCGACGGAAAAAGTCGACGTCGCGTTTTAAAAGGCGACGTCGCCCTCTCCGTCGCGCGTCGTGCGTCGGGTTTTATAATGTTAAAGAGATAGGCCAAAACTCGACGTCGTGTTTCAAAAGTCGACGTCGACTTTTGCCCTATCTCCTAACATTGTAAAAGTCGACACGCGACGGAGAGGGCGACGTCGCCTTTCAAAACGCGACGTCGACTTTTTCCGTCGCGCGTCGACTTTTAAAAAGTCGACGCGCGACGCGCGACGGACATTCGTGTCGCGCGTCGCCTTTTGGTTTACAAAAGTGCGCATGTCTGGGGAGCATGTATTCCATATTGTTCATGAGACACAATAAATTATCAAACAACTTATCTTTGTTAACTTTCTTCTTTTATGTAAAGGTGTATGTGTGTTTGTACTGTGATGTGTTGTATTATGATATATTTCACCGTACTGTATGGTATGATATTGTTTAGAATTGTATTGTTTTGTAATGTATTGAGTTGTAATATGTTGAATTGTAATATATGGTATTATTTTGCATTTTATTGTATTGTATCGTATCATATAGTTTTGTTCTGTCTCGTATTTTTTCGTTGTATTGTGATTTGGGGTGTTAATTTCGAACGAAAAAAAACAACAACAAAAAAATGTTCACATCTGCGATTTCCGATCCTTGTAGCTACTGACCGGTGTTGGTAATTTGCTGAGAATTTACTGCAACAAAGCAAGAATGGCAAGATATTTAACATACATGGAGACTGTACCACATAATTTATTTGTTTCGCTGTCAGATATGTTATATTGCTTATTAATTTTCGAACACTGGTACCTGTGTTTTACAAAATGCACATCTCTCCATCGCGAGGACAATACGCATCTATTAGCTTGTCAATGTGTTCATATTTCGCCGGACTAATACGTAAAATAAATTCAAGTTTCCAATAATGAACCAAAAGCTTATGTAAGTAACAGTTTTGCAGGAGTAACAGTAACGACTGGAAAACAGAGAAAAACTAATTAATAGCTTGTGTAGCTCAAAGGAAATGTGGGATCTTACTGTTTTCCGGCCGAAAACGAAAGTAAAATTACCCCACACCTCACCTTTACTTTGACAGCATATAGACACTCGTCTAAAATGGCAGAAAAACCAAGCCTTACTAATAAATAGGGTTGTATGATTCGAGATAAAATGCAACGTGGCGCGTTTTATCAGGAGACATTCATCAGGATGTCTCCAGAATGTAAGATCTCACAGTTCCATTGAGCTACACAAGCGATTAATTATTTTTCCTCTGTTTTCCAGTCGTTACTGTTAATCCTGCAAAATAGTTACTTACATACGCTTTTGTTCATCATTGGAAACTTGAATTTAATTTACGTATTAGTCCGGCGAAATAGTAACACATTGACAAGCTAATAGATGCGAATTGTCCTCTCGATTGAGGGGTGTGCATTTTGTGGAATACAGGTACCAGTGTTCGAAAATTTATCAGCAAAAAAAACATTTCAGACAGCGAAACAAATATATTATGTTGTACATAGTCTCCCAATCTGATTAAAACTCAGACTTAATAAACCGCTCCTCTATCGGACATGTCGCTGATTAAGATCTGGGACAGTTCCTATCTTAAATCTGTCGCGCATGTCAGACTGGCGACCAATCACAGTCCAGCCTCAACAGGCGAAGAGCCTGTATTGGCGCTTTCCATTTGGAGGCAACGCCAGCATTGCTCGGGCATAGTAAATGGAACGTGCACAATCAAGGCATTGCCAGCAGCCGCGCCGACTACGCGAAATGGAAAACGCCCTATATTCAGTGGCGGCCAAGTTCAAGGGCGAGATCGAAAGTTATGGTGTGCCATGCGTGCCCGCATTAAAGCAGGAGCAACTGTATATGTTTTCTTGCATGCTACGTAAAAAGACACTGTATAGCCGTTCTTCCTACCGGCTACGGGAAATCTTTATGTTGCCGAGTGTACGGACGAGACGCAGAAAAATCCAACCCCGATGTAGGCGGCTGACGAAGTTCTTGCTCTCTTTACTCCCCGTTGCTCTCTTTATTTAATGACAAACCAGGTGAAAAGATGAAGGGATATTTCTTGCACTGTTGGATATAGGTACGGTTATTTTGTTTCATAAAATCAGTTCATAACTGCATCACAACAACATTCGGAGATTAGGAGATTAGCCGTCACCCTATACTACGAGGCGTCTCATTGGGCGACTATTTGACCCGGAAACTATTTGATTCGGAGTTCATCTGATGGATTTGTTATAGGAACTGTCCCAGATCTTAATCAGTGACATGTCCGATAGAGGAGTGGTTTATTAAGTCGGAGTTTTAATCAGATTGATAGTCTCCATGCATGCAAAATATCTTGTCATTCTTGCTATCTTGCAGTAAATTCTCACCAAATTACCAACACCGGTCAGGAGATACAAGAATCGAATATCACAGCTGTGAACATTATAGTAATACATGCTCCCCAGACATGCGCACTTTTGTAAACCAAAAGGCGACGGGCGACGCGCGACGGAAAAAGTCGACGTCGCGTTTTGAAAGGCGACGTCGCCCTCTCCGTCGCGCGTAGCGCGTCGACTTTTACAATGTTAGGAGATAGGGCAAAAGTCGACGTCGACTTTGAAACACGACGTCGAGTTTTGGCCTATCTCTTTAACATTATAAAACCTGACGCACGACGCGCGACGGACAGGGCGACGTCGCCTTTTAAAACGCGACGTCGACTTTTTCCGTCGCGCGTCGCGCGTCGAGTTTTGATTCTTCAAAAAGGCGACGCACGACGCGCGACGCGAAAAGTCGACGTCGCGTTTTGAAAGGCGACGTCGCCCTCTCCGTCGCGCGTCGACTTTTACAATGCTAAGAGATAGGGCAAAAGGCGACGTCGACTTTTGAAACACGACGTCGAGTTTTGGCCTATCGCTTTAACATCGTAAAAGTCGACGCGCGACGGAAAGGGCGACGTCGCGTTTCAAAACACGACGTCGACTTTTCGAGTCGCGCGTCGTGCGTCAACTTTGGCAAGTCGACGCGCGAGATGAAATTGGCACAAATAGAACACCATAAATACATGCTCCCCAGACATGCGCACTTTTGTAAACCAAAAGGCGACGCGCGACGCGAATGTCCGTCGCGCGTCGACTTTTCAAAAGCCGACGCGCGACGGAAAAAGTCGACGTCGCGTTTTGAAAGGCGACGTCACCCTCTCCATCGACTTTTACAATGTTAGGAGATAGGGCAAAAGTCGACGTCGACTTTTGAAACACGACGTCGAGTTTTGGCCTATCTCTTTAACATTATAAAACCCGACGCACGACGCGCGACGGAGAGATCGACGACGCGCGACGGAGAGGTCGACGTCGCCTTTTAAAACGCGACGTGGACTTGTTCCGTTGCGCGTCGAGTTTTGATTCTTCAAAAAGGCGACGCACGACGCGCGACGCGAAAAGTTGACGTCGCGTTTTAAAAGGCGACGTCGACTTTTACAATTCTAAGAGATAGGCCAAAAGGCGGCGTCGACTTTTGAAACACGACGTCGAGTTTTGGCCTATCTCTTTGACATTGTAAAAGTCGACGCGCGACGGAAAGGGCGACGTCGCGTTTCAAAACACGACGTCGACTTTTCGCGTCGCGCGTCGTGCGTCGACTTTAGCAAGTTGACGCGCGAGATCAAATTGGCACAAATAGAACACCATAAATAATAGACGGCTGTGACCCGGAGGCCCCGTTTTCCCACTACCGGGGTACTGACAGTTCACAAATTGATAGTTCACAGAACTTTGACAGTTGAGTTGTCACATATGATAGTTGACTCACAGTCACAGTTACAGTTACAGTTCCGAAGAGTGGATCTCCGCTGTGTTTCCAATGAAAACAGTCAATTTTGACGAGCGCACTTCTCTGCAGCTCTGAATAGTTTGAACAGCTGAGACGCTACATGAACAGCTGATATCCAGTGACGTCATGTAACACGGGAGCGGTCATTGTTTGTGGGGGCGGTCCATATCCAGAGTACGCTAGCGCGTACTACAAGCTACTGTCAAATCTGTCTATATGCAGTCGGCAATATTCCTAACAATATCCGGTATAAGTCTCCAAGAGGATCCCATATATCTTGATCATCCCTTGATCAAGTTAATATGGCATTCTTTTTTCCATATAGATCATTACTTTTGATCAGTATTTTAATAAGAAATATGATCAACGACATCCTGAGAGCGCATCATGCCTGCCGCCAGCCTGTAACCATTTGGGTCATCTATATGCGGTAAGACTGACCCTGGGAGCATGCATATCGATTTTTCGCCTACTTTCCGCAACTATAAGGGGAAATCCCCAGAAATCAACACCACGCTATGTCGTCAGCCAATCAGCTAAACTCTATTGACATAACCCCAATCATTCGCAACTTCTCGGGGATCTCCGGTTTGAGATGTCAGTCCCCTTCGTCGATTTCCGAATGAACTCCAATGTAACTCGCCATTTTCGAGTCATGTGCTGGCCTACTTGTTCAAATTCACAGATCTACAACACCTCTTGGATGATACGGAAGTTATTCATATCTGTATCTTTCGTAAATTCAGACAATATATGTTTCAGATGCGGAAGAGCCTGTGATTGTTCAGATTTCTCGAGTATGTTCTCCAACGGATGAAGATCGAACAGTATACGGTGAATAATCGTATATCGGGTCGCGATAATGGAGATACACGATCCGCTAGCTCTGGTATAGCCTTGTTCTATACTACGTGAGAACAACGCTATGGCTGCAAACCAATCACCAGATCGAGCTGTTGGGAAAGTGCCGTACGGGCAATATTTGTCGAACCAATTGACCATAACCAATAAAATAATTCGATTCTATGTCCACTTACCTTTCATAAAACACCTTGGTTATGAGTGAATGTCCGTTTTTAGCTTGGCAAGGGATCTAAACTCGGACGAGGGGGGTAAAACTGTCCACATAGCCGCCATCTTTACATCGATCAGAACGCTGATTACGCGCCACAACAATTCGCGATAAACACTACACGCTCAACGGCGATGTGGACAGTTTTACCCCCCTCGTTCGAGTTTAGACGTCTTGCAAAACTAAAAATGGACAGTCGCTGATAAACAAGGTGTTTTATGAAAGATAAGTGGACCTAAAATCGAATTATTTTATTGGTTATGGTCAATTGGTTCGGCAAATATTGCCCGTACGGCACTTTCCCAACAACTCGATCTGGTGATTGGTTTGCAGCCATAGCGTTGTTCTCGCGTAGCATAGAACAAGGCTATACCGGAGCCAACGATCCGCAAGCCATCTTATGGATGGCGAAGTGTACGCAAATGGCCTGCAGCTGGTATCGAGCGTCGTGATTGGTCAGTGTTCATCGCTCGCGCTCATCCCAAAAACGTTTGTGGGAGGTCCAGCTATGGAATACAAGCTCTCATTTCGAGGTCGTCAGTCTAAACAAATAGCTTGACGGGAGGGTGACATTTCTGCCACTAATCTGAGTATAGGCCTGTAGGGACAAGACCATGTTAAAAATAGTCCCGATCCGTTAACCTAGGCAACCTCTGCCAGAGAAGTGAATTGTTTCAATATTTTTTTCCAGTCTCTGTTGCGAGGAATAATTGAAGGCCAGTGGTAGGTGATTGGAGTATGATATGTGTTTGGTTCCGCTGTGAGTTTGATTTTAACTCAAGGCCTAATAAGGAGTTGCTAAGAGGGACTATTTGGGTGCCTGTGCACCGCTTTCTGAAAGCAGAGAAAAAAGCCAAAATTATGACGTCATTTGTACGAGCGCGTATAACTCAAAATTTCGATGGGCGACCCCCGTCAAGAAGCCTGTCGGGTTGTAGCACTTGAATAAAAGTACTTCTTGCCGAAATATGGGAGTCTAGACTTAATTAATGAATCGAGGAGATATAATTACGTTAACAGTTTTTAACATTGCCGCCAATGTAAATTGTAATAGTGGTCCGACCCCTGTATGCACTATGCAGCTGACAACACGCATATTTGAGCTGCGCAGTGTATCCGTCAACTCGTCCTACCATCAAAATTTGTTTTCTGTCTTTCTATTTTTCAGGGTTCGGCTTCTATGGACGGGCGAAGAACTCGTTATTACAATAACGATAGGCCTTCCAGTAACAAGTACACGAGCTATTAGCCCTGAAGGCGCAAAATATAACAGTCAGTGTCTTCCACGATATTCACCGACTGGGATTTCAATACGCGTATAAATACAATACAATACAATACAATATGTTTATTGCACGACTCGTAAAATGGTACAAGTATGGCAAACAAAACAGTATAATTACTATGGTACTATAGCAACGTAGTAATTATTAGTTAGTATGGTTTGAACCAACAGTGTGGGTTAGTAGTAATTCTAGGACATAACATAGAAGTTGCCAGTGTGTTCATGTATAAACTCTAATTAAGAAGTGTCCAGCCGGTTTTTTGATGGAGGGTTAAGGGTGAGCCTTGACTGGTACATTTGGTGTACCAGTCTTGCTATTTTTGAAGCATTGTCTCTGTTGGGATTTAGTATAGATTTAACTTTTATAGTATCATACATTTCTCAGAAACTCATAATATTATATACATGTAATGAGAAATAGGGGTCACGTGCAAGCGTCAGTAGCCATAATTTAGAATTTCCGTGTATTATACTCTTTTGAATGAATATCATGCATAAAAGAATGTTGAGGTTAATCATACAGAGATAGGCAGTAAAGAACCAGGTGTTCAACATGAGCATTCTAGGAAACGACTATTTTGTTCAAGTTTAATGGAAGACTACTGATCATGGTCACAGTTTGACATGACATAAAATGCTGACTACTTTATATATGACAGACAACTCTGGTATGTTGTGATAGGTCAGGAATGTACCGGGTTCATTTAAATGTTCCTAGAAAATCCAATTGTGTCTTTTTCTCCATGAACGAATTTACAAGCTTTTGTGATTTATGAAGTATTACTTTATTTGGTGCAGGTACTAGTTCAAGGTTGTTACAGCGTAGGAAACCGGATTTGTGGTTATTTTTACTCTGAAAACTACACACTGGAAATTCCATTTTCTATAGCATTGTTATCGTCAGGTACTCATCGAACATTCTACGTATTTTGGATGAGTAACATTTCGTGTAAATCCTTAGAAATACTTAGAACAGTATTCACTTTATGCTTCTCGCCAATCTTCGTTACGTTAGTCACCTGAAGATACACCTCTATTTTAGAACGATATGTATTAAGGTCGACCTGATCATAAGGCCTTCGCAGACTGATAAATTATTAAATACATACTCTAGAAAATTAAGTGATAAACATTATGTATAGTACACCCGGGGAGTATGTCGGTACCCTATTATGGTAACAAGTATATAAAATTGAAACGGACTTTCGCTCTTCAAGAAGAAAAAAGATCTAATAGATATCCGTCTCTCGAATATACGAAGAGTTTTCGACATGCAGCGAAGATTTTGTGAAATTCCATCGTTTTACCGTATATCCAGCGCAATTTGAAAACTTTGCCGGTTCGTCCCAAAACGGATATAGGTTTGCCATTTGGCTGGAAACTTGCAAAACTGTGCTCCAGATTTTATGAATTGGGCGCCTTACACCATAGTAGTAATATAAGGGCAAAATGATACCACCTGACCTAAACAAATTGCATATGACATCTGTGACGTCACTTCCGGTTCCGGCCACGTGACCGGAGTGACCTTTGACCCCTGCGCATGTGCAACAAAACCGGATATGATGCGCATGGGCCAAAGGTCACTTCCGGTCACGTGTCGCATGCAATTTTTTTTAGGTCAAGTGGTATCATTTTGCCCTTTCAATTTTGAGGGTCAACGGGTATGTGCTATATTTATCGTACGTCATTCTCCGTTAATCTGTTTTGTCTAGGCTCGTGTGACGTCACAAAGGTCAGATGCAAATTCCTAGGGTCAGTACGACGGAATTAGCACTTTCAAAAGGGTCAGGAGACGTCCACGGGACCCTTTATGTGACGTGTTCGGCTGTGTCCGGGAATCTTCGGTAATATCCGGTCATCTCCGGCAAGCAATCGAAGTCAAAGGGGTCCCGGGTATGGCTTCTAGGTTATAAGCCCCATATATAGCCATACAGCGAGGGAAGGGGAATCCCCCTGGTCCTAGCTGGAGTCGAACCCGGGTTGCTCTATCCTGAAGCGGACACGCTATCCACTACACCACGAGTCAGTCCATGCTAGGCAAGGATGAAAATATTCTAATATATCTACCAGAGGACAGATCACTATATGGCTATGGTGTAGGATCAATCGGGAACCCACTCATGTACATTTGCGGTATGGAAGTATTGGGGTCATTTTTTTTTCTTGTGGATTTTACTATGAGATGTGGCACCTTGTTTCCGTCATTTCGAGCTGTAGAACACGATAGGCCATGCGTTGAATTTTTTTGAAAACGTTTATGTGCGCATGCGCACTGGGCACGTAGCGCTGGGGTGGACGTTTTGGGGTCTAGGTGGACCCATAGTGGTCCGATTGGGTCGTTTGAGGTGTCATAGTGAAGCACTCGTTGGGGAGCATCCAACTGGATGGGTGTGATGTGGAACTGACGTCATTCTGGGCATGCGCAGTAGAAAAAGTGTATGGGAATAGACGTTTTGGGGTCGAGATGGGCCCTAGTGGTCCGATTGGGTCGTGGGAGGTGTCAAAGTGAAGCGCTCCTCCAGGGAGATCAAGTCAGGAGTGGGTGCATGTAAAATTAGGATTGGGTTTGAACATATAAAATCCAGAAACACGGACTTTATCCTTAAAATAGGGAAAACCGTTATCAACCAAGTCTAGATGGGCTAATATGGCTTCCCAGCAGATCGGGGAAGGTGAGTTAGTCGGTGTATGTAAAATTAGGATTGGGTTTGAACATATAAAACGCGGAACACGGACTTTACCCCTAAAATAGAGAAAACCCTATCAACCAGGTCTAGAGGGGGTAATATCGGTCCCCAGTGGATCGGGGCCTGCCGAGAGAGGCAGGGTGGGTTAGTGGGTGTGTGTAAAATTAGGATTTGGTTTGAACATATAAAAAGCATATAAAAAAATGCGCGATAGACAAAGGGCAAGGGAATAAACGTTTTGGGGCCGAAATGACCCAAAATTGGTCCGAATGGGCCGTGGGAGGTGTCATGTTGGAGCATTCGTGGGGGAGCATCCAATTGAACGGGTATGACATGGAACTGACGTCATTCCGCGCATGCGCAGTAGAAAAAGAGTATGGGAATGAACGTTTGTAGAGATGGCTTATGCTTGCTCCTCATGGGAATGCACAGGTGTCAAAAGTCACTTGACCGGAATGCAAATTGTTGAGGTCAGTGTGAGTGAATTTGCTGTTCCTATTTTGAGGGTCAACGAGCGTGTGCGATATTTTTCGCATATCATCCTTCGTGAATCGGTTTTGTCTACGTTCTGCTTTCGTAACCGCACAAAGGTCATGCAAATTTCCAAGGCCAATGCGATCGAATTAGCTCCTTCAAAGGGTCAGGAGGCGTCTACGGGGCGTCACAAAGGTCATATGCAAATTTGAAAGAGGTATACTACGGTATACAAAAGAACCAAATCGCATTGTTGTAGGAAAAAAAACACATTTTATTTTATAACGGAGAACACAACGTATACACAACAGTTATTTTCCATCACTCTAAATATCCAGATACGTTGTAGTCACACCATCTGAGAGAACTTTGCGCTTGGGGTAGGAGAAGGTGAAGGCATCCCGCTGCTGGGTGTAAGAGCGCATCTGGTTCTGGACGACACGAAAGCCCTTGTTGGTCCCATTGGACTGGTCTGGCTTTGTAGTACATCGAGAGCCTGGCGTTTAGGCTCAGCGAGAGTTAACTGCCCCTGAATACGACTGTATAATTCCTTCAGTTACTCCAATGTTAATCTCCCGGAAAGCACGTCATCAAACATGGCCCCCGACAATATCGTCAGCTTACGCTGCTTTTGTCCACATGTCCTATACCGAGAACCCGAGACATGGGAATTGCACCAATATCAATGTGTAGAGAGGATACATTGGAGGCATGGACTGACGTACTGCCCGGTTGATGGCGAGTAGTACCGGTACAGAGGAGGGTGGTGATCCGGTCTCTCCCCGCAGTCCAGGTAGATGGTCCTCACTCTTTCGGGGTTATACATGCCTATAATCCGTGTTGCTCCGCCTCGACTTTCTATCAATATCACCTCTGGGCGAACACCCGCTTTGGACATTCTCGTCTCGAATTTTTTTTTTTTTTTTCGCGCCACCTGTTGCTCTTGTAACTTGCCGTCTTCCTTCCTCGTCAAAAGTTTGTGCTGGAATGCCCACTCTTAAGCTAGACAAAAACATGTTCTTGGTCTGTGGGTTGATTTCATTGGCTGTCTATTTTACTGCAGTGCTCTTGCATTGGTTTGTTTTCTGGGCTTTGATTTGTTACATCTGGTTGGCTACTTTCCCAGCCGACTCATTGACTGACCTATACCAGTTTGGTTAAAATTAGAATCCCACATTTATGTTCAAGCATTGGGCATTGATGGTCACTTGTTTATGCTCGTAACCTATTGTACAGAAAACACAGGGTTTTGGGTGAGACCCTAACCCATCCCACTCGTTCTCGATAAAGCGTTTCATTTCTGGTGGCGCATATGCCCCCATACTAATCTATCCACACTACCCTGTAGGGCATGCCTGGGCTCCGGAGTCTCGATGAGTGAAATCCTTATGTCTCTCGCCCCTCTCGCTCCAGGTGAAGCGTCCCACCTCCGGTTGTGCGTGTTCACCTATAATCCCTTAACCACAATACACTTTGTCGCATGCCTGAGTCAGGAAGTCTCCTTTAGGTGAAACCCCAATGTCTCTCACCCCTCTTGTTCTAGATAAAGCGTCCCATTCCGGTTGCGCATGCTCATCCGTTAATGACCTACCTACATTAACGTGTGGCGCATGCTTGGGCCCAGAAGTCTCGGTTGGTGAACCCCAATTCTTCTCGGTACAGCGTCCGACTTCCGGTTGCGCATTCCCGCCCTTACTCTCCTATCTGCAATACCCTGTGGTGCGTGAGGCTAGCTGGGTGAAGTCCCAATATCTTTCAGCCCTATTGTCCTAGGTAGGGCGTCCCACAATCGGCAAGATTTAGACCATGGCTAACAATAGTCGTACAATCTTCAATCTGTATCAGTTATATTTATATATATATTTCTGAAAGAGCATGATTAAGGCATTGTTTTAAGACGCAGCATTGATATGTTACGGAACTTTGAAGCTGGAATATTCCCTCCAAGTTTGCTATATCTTTCCTAGAAACCACTTAAAATGTCGAAAAATAATCAAATTTGGCGCAATTTTAATGAAAGTCTGTAAGAGCGATTTCAGTTAAATTTATGTCCCGTGTTCGGTGTCAACTTGAAAAGAGGGGGTCAACCTACTCATTTTTTTTACGCACAGGCAAGGGGCTGTTATAGATATAAGCTATTAAGAAGTCAAGAAGAATTATGATGTAGCAGATTATTATGAATTAATTTAATCATTGCTACGAAACTTAAGTCTATCAGTACTCCCTTATCTACACTACCCTCTGAAAAATGCATGGGTGCGGGCGTCTCGTTGGGTGAAACCCGATGCCTCTCAGTCCTCTCATTTTCGGGAAAGTATCCCACATGCGGTTGCGTAATCGCACCCATAATCCCCCTATATTCACTACCCTACGGCACAATCCGGGGTTTAGGAGTCTTATTGGGCGAAACGCACTTGTTGCCTGATACGCACACTATGACATGTTCAGAATTGTTCAGACTCATTTATTTCCCAGACAATGGCTGATTTGTTCCGACATAGGAAAAGGGCATCTTCCCGCGACTTGACCTTTGGCCTTTGTGGAAGTATCTTCAGGTCACGTGACCTGTGAAGCGAACTTTCCGTTGTTTGTTGAGTGCATGCGCAGGCAAAGAACACGTCCGGTCATGTCATAAATGAGATGCAATGTCCAAAGGTCAAGTTGCGAAAAGATCGCCTTTCTTCACTACTAGGTTGAATGCCGATGCAAAAGAGACCTGGAGTAACAAATACACTATAAGGCTTATTAACAAAAACCTTTTCCATACATTGACATTCGGAATCCAGTCGGTGTTTATTAGGATATGTAGCCATGTTACTTCAGTTCCGAGTGTAAATTCACCATATCAGTCACTTCATAATTTTTGAAGCCATCCGGGCGAATCCGAACAATGTCTACGTTGATGGGATGGAGAGATATTAAGCTCGTTCCAACTGTAGTCATTAAAAACAATTTCGACTGCACATCAGATATATACAAGTCTTCACATGGAACATAACATCGCGACCAGTTTATATGATAGGGTTAAAGGGATGGACCGGTATACTTTATTTTTATTTTTTGGCACTCTTTGAACAAGCTTTACCATTGGAATAAACAAATAATAGAGATCTGAAACTTTGAATATCTGTTGGTCAGACAATTTCGGTACACATGATCTCGTTTTGACAAAATGGTGGTTAACAGGGAGATAACATTGACTTACGTAATCACCTATTTATCTAATTCCAGGATATCAAATTCCGCAAAAATGTCTCGATCTTATCATCTTATCTCATAGTCATCTTGTCAGAAGCCAATTTCATCTATTTTTGGACCGATTTTCTTTGGACATTTTCTCCCAAAAAGTAATCAATATGATAAAATAATCTTAAAATGACTACAATAATTTTTTTTGGAAAAGTCAAAAAGTTTCAGCTCACTTGTTCTCTTCGTTATGGAGCTACGGTGGAAAGCTTGGAGGGGGAGGGGGCGTAAACCTGGGATAAAGCAGAGACCATGACCCTATCCCCCCTCCCCGATTGCAAGTAAAGTAGTTAAAATGCGTCCGTGAATATTCAACAGCTAGGCGCTCTGAACACCAAATTCAATTGAAATCAGTAAGATCCTACATGGCAACTTATACGATTGGAGAGCATACTGTGGGACTGCTCAACATGACTAGGCCTGTGCCACCTGGTGGTATACACACGGCATAATCTAATCTTCCTAAAATTGTGTACTTGAATGCACCCAAACAACGTTGCCAAGGTCAGTTATATGTAGTCGCTCGAAATCAAACGAGAGCTTATCGACCGTGAATAATAATATCCGTATTATCGGAAATCGGGTTATACATGTAGGCTTCCTTGAATAGTACGGTAGGTATTTTCTCTATTCATGGTAGGCCGAAGCACAGGCCCGCAAAACAGGAGATTTGGTGGGGGGGGCGGTGGTATTAGGGTGAAGTGTCAAAATATGGGGCCTCTATATAGAATAGAACCTTTAATTGTACTTTTTTTTACCCGTTGATGGGTTAATGTGTACAGGAGAAAACAAAACAGAATAAATCACAACATGTTCACCGGATTCAATAAGATACATTGTTCATCAAGTACTTTCTCTTAATTAGATTGCGATGAATAAAGTTAACTACCAGAGAGATGACCACCATGTCCTCGGCAGAGAGAAGCCATACAAATTTTGCCCTATCTGGCATACATCAAGGTGAGAAACGGACTTTGGGTGAATCGAGAAATAAACGGTTTATCGCCAAACAAAATACATCATTTTTTTATATAAAGCATGGGGTTATATATAGAGGCCCCATATTTCGACACTTCACCCTAATGCCACCGCCTCCCCCCCCCCCTCCAAATCTCTTGTTTTGCGGGCCTGTGGCCGAAGCCTACAGCAATTAAATGAATTTATCATGCGCCATATATTACGCCCCCGACCTTATGTCACAATGCCTGTAGCTAGGCCTATAAAGTATTCATAGCAACGGTTGGGGATTTAGGTCTATGGAATTTTCCATAAAAGATTTTCCAGCGTGGCAGATATTTCATTTCGAACTGGAACCCCAAGTGACGCGGCCCTCCACTAATCGCCACGCCTTGAAACGAATTTCGATTGGTATATTATACTGTAGCGGATATCATTGAACTATGGATTGGACAAAGTTTGGTACCAAGCTTCAGAGCAAAGGTGGAGAGGTTTCGGTCGATTCCCTGAAAGACCTGGATTATATTGGTAAGTTAAATTATCTCTTATGCCTACTGCCATATCATGACAAAATATCAGACTGTACGCTCGACTGCATAGATCTAAATAGGTTTTTTTTTGGAAGATGAATGGAGTTTGTTGTATGTTTCGCTATGTTAGCCTTTCAGTGGCGTATAGGTAGCGGGGAGGCAAATTTTGCAGGTTAAAAAACGTCTTAAATCACATATCTCTTTCAAAGGTCTGTTAATACAGGAGAACTGAAATTGTATCAGTGTATTTCCATGACTATTTTTCTGATGATCGATGTTTTTAAGACATTTTGGCACAAGTTCGATTGTTACAGTCTTACACACAGTCAATAGCGCCAATATGTACCAACAATTCAAGAAAACAAAAATCATCACCTGTGTCAGGCCCGATGGAATAGTATATCTGACAACAAATTAATCAAACGAAAGTCGACAGAAATAGCTGGACTTATCAGGTGGCTATATTTGAATGACCAGCTCGTACCTGCAGGTCCGTGTAACCTTGCACACGGACCGCTGCAGAGGCACGTGGACTCGACATATCGTCGGCCGAATAGTATAAAGGCTAAGGCAATAGATCACGTTATAAAGCCGGTAATTGCCATTCTGATGGCTATTAATTTTATTAAAGAAGTCCGTATATCCAGAGCGGTTATTTTAACTGACTCTTTAAGTGCCTTACAAGCCTTACTCAATTTTACTTGGAATCAGTCCTCTGGTATAATATATGAAATATTACATATTCTCTCTGGTATGCAAGTAAACAATATTAATGTTTACTTGGCATGGATACCTGGGCATTCAGGAATACAAGGCAATGAATTGGCAGACCATCTTGCCAACCAAGCACGGTCAATTGACAATGTGTCAATTGATATCGGTCTTACCTTATCAGAAGCAATGTCTTGTTTATATCCCCATTTTAATTCGCTATGGCAAGATCTTTGGGATAATTCAGATAAAGGTCGATTTTATTATAGATTCCAACCTTCCATTAAAGGTGGTGTTTTAGATTTACAGTCACGTTGGGCTGAAGTACTTATGTTTCGACTTTTAGTTGGTCACATTCCACTTAATTTTTATCTTCATAAGCGAAATATTCATGATAATGGTTTATGTGACTCATGTGATCTCGAAGAGACTATTAGTCATTTTTTACTTAATTGTACTCGGTATGTCTACCAACGACAATTACTTTTCGAGGAACTTATACTGGCTGGTGATTTTAACCCAACTTTGGATTCTATGTTGAATCCCCCTAAAAACAGGGATAAAGTGTTTGCGGCACTGTCTAGATTCATGATACGATCTAAGAGATTTTAGTGAAAGTTTTGCAACTATTTCTTTTTACTAGACACCCGCAAATTTTTATATTGGTTTTACCATTTTGTTATAGAGTTCAATATCTAGTCTAGGTTACTCTAATGGTACATGCATATAATTTTTAATTTACAAAAATGAGCTGAGGACTATTTGATACCAATTCAATATATATTTTCTTATTGGTGGTTAAAAATTATCACTGCTCGATTAAAAGAGCACATTTTAAAAGATATCCATGCTCCTTCTAATTGGATATTAGTGTTTGATGATACCATTGGAGGTCATCATTCGCGGTATTTTTTCGGGAGGAATATGGATGTTATATCAATTATTGTTTTTAATTATCCACCTGCTCATCTTAATTATATATCGAGTTAAATAAAGTTATAGTCAAAAACGAAATATGCATGTACTATTTTGGCCTTTTTAATTCAGTTTTATATTATTTTATAAATAGGGTCGTTGATGTATTATGGTTGTTGATCTGATTATTTCCCCTTCCTTAAGCTTATAAATAACGCCTTTGGAGTCTTTTCCTATATGTTGTTTTTATTAGCATATTTAATTCAATCTAGTCAATTATATATAATTTTCTTTTCTTTAGTCTATAAAGACACTTTAGCTAATTATACAGACATCTGTCTAATTTTCTCAATATATTTTCCCCGTTGCTTTTTTAACACACCGTTTTTAACACTTTTTATTGTGTTTTTAAAATCAGTTTTAATTTTTATTACCTCAATGCAATGATACTGGCGCGCATAATCCAAACGGATTGCATGCGCAATCCAAATTCAAAACTGACTGACTGACTGTCACGTTATAAAGCCCGCGCCCTAAAATTTATAAACTTTCCTACAATAACCGTGCGTAAAATAACGATTTAGCACGTCTATGAAAACATTATTTCTTAATTTTATAGGAAAGAAAGTGAGTGTCAAAATGGTCATTTATATTGCGTGATTCGTTGAAAGGCCTAGCAAAATCCTATACACTGAATTAATAGGGAAATAGTACTATTTTCAGATTAAAAACCCATTTTCCTCAATTTGCAAAAGTCAAAGTTTCTTTAAATTATCATATAATGTGGAATTTATACACTCCAGGTGAAATATGAAATAACAATAGGGGGGCACCATACTCTTTGGCAAATAGTCGCTGTATAACGGATAAATTCCGCCTTTTCCGCCCTATGTCCGGGTGTGGGTTGGGATGGGGAATTGGACGGAAGATTGGAAATATTCTTGGGGTTCATCTTCAAGGCATTTACAAAGTTGCTAGTGGTGAAAACGGAACAAGTTTCGGAGGGGGCGGAGGGTTACCGCAAGCATCATCTATTGTCCACCTAACATTCTGAGCCGTCCGACCAATGAATCTGAAAGGGCCCAAATTTTGATCAAAACTGTTTCACTTTGGAGTGACTGGTAATACGAATAAATGGTTCTGTTTTGCTATAGCTGTCCATCTTCTGTTTACTTCTACCTTATTTTAAGATGCCATGCAGGACACTAATAATCATCTTCATTTTATCAAGCCAATTTCTACGTTCACACTTCGAACCTGCCTTGATTTATCTGACCACGGTCAGTTTTCAAAATCCGAGGTGTAAATTTCACCTACGAACGAGAGACGAACCAGTCATTGTGTGTAGAGTGACATCATCTTCAAGTAGCGACGTCATTCCTCCAAATATGGTGCTTGTGTTGGCCCAATATATAGGTCGGCCAATCAATAACGCTCTTCTATGACAAATTTCGAAATTCAAATGGTTTCGAGGTCAGTGACGTTTAGTTTAATGTCTATACGTTCTTTGAACATTGAAGTGGCCAGATATATCAAGGGAAGTTCGAAGTGAGAACCTAGAAATTGGCTTGATAAAATAAAGATGCCTTTTATAAAAGTTATAAAAGGATATTTAGTCTGTATTGAGAGATTTTAAAAATCGTTATGTTATGGTTCCATCCATTAAGAAACAATAGTAGTACCAAAAACAAATGCTGCTAATTAATGGCACCAGAAGGATATATATACTGGACCCTTCTACAGACAGTTTTACATATCGTCTAGAATTTGTCTTTATACAGCCATATATTTGATGAAAGCGTTTTTCTTGTAGCTGTAGTTCTTGTAGCTGTAGTTCTTGTGTTATACGATTCATCTGTAGCTCTTTTACATACCAGGCGCTTCTATTAGAAGTTGCATACCGGTAAATCTTGGCAGATGATGGCAAACAAAATTGTTGGGGCCCAGTTACACAATTTAGGCACAATTATGTAATCGATACCTTGTTGTCCACCCACTAAATAAGCAATGAATATGAAACCATATTAAACCTTGTGAATATGTTCCTATCAATGTCTACTTTCTACTGAGTCAGCATAACGGAAAACTTTGTAGTGGAATCTGCAGGAATAACAACTAATTGTTGAAACCGTTCTTTCATTTGCAACATACAATTTTTCAAAGAATTACTTCCACGAAATGCCATGTTAAATGCCGAAATCTTGCAGTGATCAGTGCTGAAAATTCCGCTTTTGCCACTCCTTGCCCCCTCGTCTATCAAAATCAGACGACACCGCATTCGATGTCGAGTTTTTCGCGTCACGCTTGTTGTTAGTCTTGCGTGCTTAATTTTCGGCTGTTCACGGGTGAAGTGACGTGAATATCGATTCAAACCGATTTTTGTTGGAATATTCCTATGAAGTAGGCTCTTATTTGCAAATTATCCGGTAATGAGTGAGTGAGTGAGTCCATCCGAATCCTTTCATCGGCAAAATGAGGAGAACCGTTGACATTAAAAGCTTGATTTTTGGCGTGAACATGCATTAGGGGACCTGCTTTCGATGAAAATTTGACCTACTTAGGTGACCTTTCACATTACGCTTGGACCCCCAAGTCATCTTCCCCACCCTACTTCGTAGGGTCCTGTGACGTTAGTCACACTACTCATGTGTTCTTAACAATGTCGATGATGTTAGTTTGTAACTCGCTTCTACTTCTTTTTACTGCAAGGCCTGTACTTTTCGGCTCACTGGTGCCCACCTTGTAGAGGATTCACCCCAGAACTTGTCACCTTCTATGACAAAATCAAGAAAACAGAAAAAGGGAAGGGGATGGACATCATATTTATCACATGTGACAGGAACCAAGAGCAATTTCAAGATTACTTCGACACCATGCCATGGTTAGCCGTGCCATTCACTGAGGACAAATTACGGGTAAGGAAGCGTCTACATTTGTAAAACAGATGAATAGAAGGCGTCGAGGAATGTTTCATTTCACGGCATTATTGTCAACTATATATAGCCAAACGCATATAAACTCACCCCGATGAGCACGAGTGTTGGTTATGGCACCCGAATTCCTTGTCTCTCCCTTTCGTATAACTGAACAGACATACTGGATGGAGATATAAAAAAAAATTGATTTACTTTCGAGTTAAATGTTTAATCTGTTAGTTGTAAATTTGCGAAACACAACTCCTCATCTAGTCCATCATATATGCACTTTATTTCAACAAAATGTCGCAAGAAGGTATCACTGGTATTTAGAAACTGACCTTCTAGATGGGTGCGTTTCTGCTATTCTGCTCGGAGAATGGCCTCTGCCACTGATCATTTTATTGTCCATACTGGAGTGGCTGATTACCTCTCCTGTCACTGATAATTTTTTATATCGTCCATAGGCCTACTAGTGTGGCTACCTCCTGATTACCTCTCCTGTATCAACCACCTCGCTGAGGGTCTAATAACACCCCAGCCACCAGTCAGATTTTTGGACCGGATTCGGGGCCTTCGCGCACATCGCCGGCAGTGACATCATATATAGTAAAATAGATGTTTAACGAAAATTTTGATTACTTTTCAAGTCTGCATAATACCTCCGTTGACCTAGCGTTAAAAAGAATTATCTGGAGATAATTTTCCCTGTTTATCTGGACAGAGCATATGAAAAGTAGTTCGCTCATGTGCAACACTAAAGGAGTTGTTTGGTCGGATTCAAACTGAACCGTGCGTTGGTTGGTTTCCCCTATACGTCATAGCAACGTAGTAAAGGTCAACTTCCGCTATTGGAGGCAGGGATGTTATTGGAGCCTGCGAAATGGAGCATGCGCTGTGGGGAGGTTGCTCCTGTATATCAACCAGGTCATGTCAACGTCACAAACCGCTAAAAAACAGCCTTACTTAATATGCAGTAAATCGGCTGCGCACATCTTGACAAAATTATGTTCCTTAATATTCGTCGCCACAAATGACACATCACGCCAGATAGCCTGACTTTAAAACATATAAACAAACAGCATACATTCACCGCCATTTTTTCGAGCTACAGCCGCAAAAAAAAGAAGATCATTCCGTCCGACAGAACCACAGAGAATATGAGAGGCGGGCAATGAATCTGGCCCCGAGTTTTTTCCCTGTTAAAAATTGAAAAGGTTGTTTGAATATCTGAATGTTATACAAACATTTTTAAATATATCACAAACCATTTCACGCCCAGTCAGGTATACTGACCAATCAAATTTCACCGGAAGATACTGGGACTTTGCCAGTGTTCATTCCACTGCAATCTCCAGTAATCTCTCTTCTGATTGGCTCATGAATATGTTAAGTTAATTGTGACTGTAATTCGACTGAAATTGAAGAAAGAACATTGTAGAGTATCTACACAGACCAATTCCTTATTTCACCCTGCCTCAGTGTATGTGATTTTATCATGGTTTATTTACTCTCATTCAATTTTATGATTACAGGAAGAATTGAGTGGCATATATGGCGTCAGTGGTATCCCTTACTTGGTCATCGTGGATTGTAAAACTGGGAAAATTGTCACAAAAAATGGCAGAGAAAAGGTGTCCAATGAACCCATGGAAAAATTCCCATGGAAATAAAATAGACCGGGAAAATGTCTCAAACTTAACCACGCCAGCTATGAAAAGCGCATGGTCTTCATCTCTACACTGTCTGCATTAGCTTCATTTGATGCATAGTCTTGAAAGGATTTCGGTCTGAATTTCAGGATGTACTTTCTGAATTAAGTGACGAGATCCCTAAAATTCAGGAAATTGAATGGTCTTCATCAACTTATCCAGGAAATATATCCTGAATTTTATAGGCGGAAATCCGTGAAAAGGAATTGTAGTTGTGTGACCTGAACATTTCATCGAAAATCCCGTATTCATTCTAGGACAGTAGAAGAGCCAGATGGGGCAGGGACTGGAGTGTGCGGCGGAATACTGCCCACTAATGTATAGAAGAAAGTGTGTGTGTGTGGGGGGGGGGGGGTGAATTGCTCATAGAAACAACACAAACGAGATTATCAATAATTCTAAGATTCTCAGACGACCTTTTCGTGTATATAACGCTTATGCTCAGACGATGAAAAATAAAAGTTGTTTGTTTTTAACATTGTTTGTTGTTGGGTTTATCACCCTTGTGAGGCGAAAAAATGAAATCTTTTATTTCTGCATGATATAAATTGAGAAATATGGGCAATAAATTCCGGTTCCGGGGATAAGCCTCCGCGGACAGAAAGTAGTCCCTTGTCAACGAGACTTCTAAATACGCGGGTGGTCGCTTCGTCTGGATCATCCTGAATGTCCGGCAATCTTCGGCAATGTCCGGGAATCTTCGGAAATGTCCGGTCATCTCCGTCAATGTCCGGTCATCTCCAGGAATGTCCGGTGGGTAATCGAAGTCAAGGGTCCCGGGTATGGCTTCTAGGTTATAAGCCCCATTCACAGCCATACAGCAGGAGGAGGGGAATCCCCCGGGTTCTAGCTGGAGTCAAACCCGTACTGCGCGCCCCAGAACGTTATCCACTGCACCACGAGTCAGCAAGGTTGAAAATATACCTACCAGAGGGCAGATCTATATACGGCTATGGTGTAGGACCAATCGGGAACCCACGCATGGATATTTGCTGTATGGAAGTATTGGAGTGGTCGTTTATTTTTTCTTGTGGATTTTACTGTGGGGTGTGGCCCCTTGTTTTCGCGATGTAGAACACGATGGGAGGGGTCTGGAGGCCATGCGTTGAATTTCTTTGCAAGTTACTGTGCGCATGTGCACTAGGCCAGTAACGCTGGGGTGGACGTTTTGGGGTCTAGGTGGACCCCTAATCGTCCGATTGGGTCCTGTGAGGTGTCAGTGTGAAACTCCCGTTGGGGAGCGTTCAACTAGATGCCGTGGGGTAGAACAGATGTCATTCTGCGCCTGCGCAGTAGAAAAAGGGTATTGGAATGGACGTTTTGGGGTCGCGACGATCCAATAGTGGTCTGATTGGGCCATATGAGGCCTTATTTTTAAGCATTCGTGGAGAACCATCTGACTGGACTAGTGTATCGTTCGTTTTCAACAATCTGCGCATGCGCAGACGGAATTGTGGGAAAAAGGGATTGGAAGGGACGTTTTGGGGTCGAGTGGACCCATAGTAGGCCGATTGGTCGTGGGGGAGCGTTCAACTGGATGGGTGTGGGATGGGAATATCGTCTATCTGCGCAAGCGCAGTAGAAAAAGTCATTGGAATGGACGTTTTGAGGTCGAAATGGACCAATATTTGTCCGATTGGCCTGTATGAGACCTTATTTTGAAGTTCTCTTGAGGTAGCGTCGGACTGGACTGGTGTCTAGTCCGGTTTCATGATTCTGCACATGCACAGTCTGGCCGTAGTATAGAAAGCATGCATTGTAGGGGTTCGTGGGGTCTGTTGAGTGATTGAGGGACCATCCTTGGTCCTAATAGGCCGTGTAGGGTGTCAAATTGAAGCTCTCGTGGTATATACCACGACTTGAGGGATGTCCATTTCATCGGTGACGTCATCACTAGGAGTAGTAGCGAAAGCGGGCGTTTTGGCGATGCGTGGGGGTGTGTTTGAGCGATTCAGGGACCTTTCTTGGTCCGAATGCGTCGTGTGAGGTGTCGTCCAAGTGAAGCCTTCGGTGTGTAGACCATGACTTGAGGGATGTCCACGTCATATGTGACGTCATCAGGACGAGTAGTAGCGAAAGCGGTCATTTTAGAGGTGCAATGGTGTGCGTTTGAAGGAGATAAGGGCCTTTTTCCATCCGGCTACCTAGTAGAGTTACCTGTGTGTGCGTGTGTGGAGGAGGAGGAAGAGGAGGAGTTAGGGACGACGAGGAGTGAGTGAGTGATTGTGGTGGTGGTATTGGTGTGTGGTGGTGATAGTGGTGGTCGCGATGCATGTGGTGGTGGTGTGTGGTGGTGGTTGTGGTAGTCGCCGTGGTGGTGGTGGTGTCTACATATAGGGATTAAAACGTGTCCCTCATCAGTCCATGAGTGAGGCGTACCCAACTCCCGTGAGGCGTGCCCAACGCCCGTATAAACGCATGGATGCACTAACGATGGTGATTGAGTGAGGGAGTGTGAGTGAGTGTGAGTGAGAGGGAGTGAGTGAGTGAGTGAGTGGTTATATAAGGTCGTGTGTACACCATTAACCTCGGTCTGTGTCCACCCCTTGCGTTTTAATACCATGATACAGATGAGAGAACAACAACAACAAGGATGACAGGTCAATCCTTTTATTCTCCCCTCAGGTACATCATACTCACGCTGGGGGTGCCGCGTTGGATATGTTTACAATTCTCGTACGCTCTTGTCCAATCAGAAGCCGTCCTTTGAGAAAGTTCAACCTTCGTTCGATGTAACCTAAGCGTCGTCGGGCAGTCCAGGAAACCGTTGAGGCAGCATGTCCTGAAACAGTTTTTGCGCATTCTGATCACATTTCCCAGGGCCTCGTTGGGTGGTAACCCCATATCCTCTTCCAAGTGACGCTTGGTCTTCATGATGAACCTGTGCGTTGGGTCGCCTTTCATTTCAAGCGGCAGCAGGCTATACTCTTCACAGATCGCCATGGCTGTTTTCCTGATGTTCGGACGCATTTGGATGTACGATTGTTTTTAGTTATCCTGTCTGGCGTCTTCGATTACCGCAGCATGGGTATTAATAGCTTCATGCGCAATATGATCCCAAAAAGTAGATTCTTCCTCACTTCCTTGGGACGTAGGCTGGCTATCTGAGGTCAAGCTGTCCGTATAAGTAAACAGACTCAGCAGTTTCTGTTTCGGTATCATTATCTGCCTTCTCAGTGTCTTCAATCCCATGTATATTCTTCTGGTGTCGAATTATATCGTAACGTCTGGTGATGCGTTCTCACTCAGAGCATGTATAACCCATGTTGACGGTTGAACGGCGACTGTGCACGTCTCTATGATAGGCTTGCTGTTATTTTTTAACGCCCGCCAACGCCCAGCTTAACGCTTCAACGCCCTGGTGAAATAGCTTAGAAGCTCTGATTTTCTAGATATTCCATGAAATTGCCACTAATTCATCGAAATGCAGTGACGCCCGTCGTTACGCCTTAACCAATCTGATTAAAACTCAGACTTAATAACCGCTCCTCTATCGGGCATATCGCTAATTAAGATCTGGAACAGTCTGTATCTTAAATCTGTCGCGCATGTCAGACTGGCGACCAATCACAGTCCAACTTCAAAGGGCGAATAGGTGCCTATCCGAGCAAATAATAATCTTCGGTGATTGCTTATGGAGAGCAAGAACTTCGTGAGCCACCTGGGTTTGATTTTTCTGCGCCTCGTTCACTACAGAAATAATCTGTTAGGCAGAATAGGCACCTATTCGCCCGTTAAAGTTGGACTGTGAATGGTCGCCAGTCTGACATGCGCGACAGATTTAAGATACAGACTGTCCCAGATCTTGGTTAGCGACATGTCCGATAGAGGAGCGGTTATTAAGTCTGAGTTTTAATCAGATTGCGCCTTAACGCCCGTCTCAACGCCTTAACGCCCGTCCCAACTCCTTAACGACCTATCTCAACGCCATAACGCATTATTTTAACGCCTTAACGCCCTATCGTAACGCCTTCACGCATTGCCAGCCATCCAATCACACGTACATATTTTGACCATTGGCCCCTGACCCTTGATGAAGTGACGTCATCACTGGACATCACCGGAAGTGGCGTCCTCGCGCGTATAAGAGCTCTGAGCTCTTGGAGTCGGAGCTCGGAGCGCCTGGAGTCGGCCGCGCCTGTGGATGCACCCGCACCCTGGTGTACCCTATGCCCTACGGGCTATAGCGTACAGGGTCCACCACAGGTGCGGCGCATGCGTGCGATGACGTCACTTCCGAGTTCCGACTCCAAGAGCTCCGAGTCCAAGCGCTCCCAGCTCCGACTCCAAGAGCTCGGAGCTCTTATGCGCATGAGGACGCCACTTCCGACGATGTCCAATGGCCAAAATATGTGCGTGTGATTGGATGGTTGGCAATGCTTATAGGCGTTACGATAGGGCGTTAAGGCGTTAAAATAAGGCGCTAAGGCGTTGAGATAGGACGTTAAGGCGTTGGGACGGGCGTTAATTACAACACATATAAGGGAAGTGGGAAGAGGTGCCGACATACTGACAGAGTCACATGACTTAACGACGGGCGTCACTGCAAGCACGATGAATTAGTGTCAATTCCATGGAATATCTAGAAAATCAGAGCTTCTAAGTTATTTCACCAGGGCGTTGAAGCGTTAAGCTGGGCGTTGGCGGGCGTTAAAAAATAAAAGCAAGCCTATCCTAAAGACGTGCACTGTCGACGTTCAACCGTCAACATGGGTTATAAATGCTCTGAGTGGGAACGCACGTTCACCAGACGTTACGATATGATGCGACACCAGAAGAATATAAATGGTATTGAAGACGCCGAGGAGCCCACTGAGGAGGCAGATAATGATACCGAAACAGAAACTGCTGAGAGTCTATTTACTGATACGAAGAATTTGACCTTAGATAGTCAGCCTACGTCCCAAGGAAGTGAGGAAGAACTTACTTCTTGGGAGCGTATTTTGCATGAAGCTATTAATACCCATGCTGCGTTAATCGAAGACGCCAGACGGGATAACTTACAACAGGCGTGCATCCAAATGCACACGAACATCAGGAAAACAGCTATGGCGATCTATGAAGAGTATAGCCTGCTGCCGCTTGAAATGAAAGGCGACCTCACGCGCAGGTCCATCATGAAGATCAAGCGTCACTTGGAAGAGGATATGGGGTTACCACCAACCGAGGCCCTGGAAAATGCGATCAGAATGCGCAAACAACTGTTTCAGGACATGCTGCATGAACGGTATCCTGGACTTCCCGACGACGCTTAGGTTACACCGAACGAAGATTGAATTTCCTCAAAGGACGGCTTCTGGTTGGACAAGAGCCTACGAGAATTGTAAACATACCCAACACGGCTACCGCAGCGTGGGTATGATGTACTGGAGGGGAGAATAAAATGACTGACCTGTCATCCTTGTTGTTGTTGTTCTCTCATCTGTATCATGGTATTAAAACGCAAGGGGTGGACACAGACCGGGATTAATGGTGTACACACGACCCTATATAACCACTCACTCATTCACTCCCTCTCACTCACTCACACTCACTCACTCACTCACCATCGTTAGTGCGTCCATGCGTTTATACGGGCGCTGGGCACGCCTTACGGGCGTTGGATACGCCTCACTCACTCACTCACTCACTCATGGACTGATGTACAGACACCACCACCACCACCACGGCGACCATCACCACCACCACCACACACCACTACCACTACCACAACCACATACCATCACCACCAGCAGCAGCCCACCACCACCACCACCACCACACACCACTACCACCACCACAATCACTCACTCCTCCTCCTCAGCAAACCACCACCACCACCACCACCACACACCACTACCACCACCACAATCACTCCTCCTTCTCCTCCTCCTCTTCCTCCTCCTCCTCCTCCTTCTTCTTCTCCTTCTCCCTCCCTCCCTCTCTCCTCCTCCTTTCCTTCTCCACACACGCCCACACAGGTAACTCTACCAGGTAGGCGGATAGAAAAAGGCTCTTATCACCATTGAACCCCCCAAATGGTCGCTTTTGCTACTACTCGTAGTGAAAATGAAGTGGACATCCCTCAAGTCATGGTCTACACACCGAGGGCTTCAGTTTGACGAATGACCAAGAATGGTCCCCCAATCGTTCAAGCACACCCCCACGCACAACCAAGACGCTCGCTTTTGCTACTACTCCTACGGCTGACGTCACCAATTACGTCACGAATGACATGGACACCCCTCAAGTCGTGGTCTTTACCACGTGAGCATAAATTTGACACACTACACGGCATATTAGGACCAAGAATGGTCCCTCAATCACTCAACAGACCCCCACGAACCCCAACAATGCTTGCTTTCTACACTACGTCCAGATTGCGCATGCGCAGAATGATGACACCGGACTGGACACCAGTCCAATCCGACGCTACCCCGAAATAACTTCAAAATAAGGCATCATACGGGCCAACCGGACTAACATTTGTCCATCTCGATCTCAAAACGTCCATTCCAATGCACTTTTTCTACTGCTCATGCGCAGATAGATGATATTTCCACCCCACACCCATCCAGTTAGACGCTTCCCCACGAGTGCTTCAAACTGATACCTCCCAAGACCCAATCGGCCCACTATGGGTCCAACTCGACCCCAAAACGTCCCTTCCAATGCCCTTTTTCTACTGTTCATACACAGAATGACGTCAGTTCCACCTTACACCCATCCAGTTGAACGCTTCCCCACGAGAGCTTCACACTGACACCTCACACGACCCAATCGGACGACTAGGCGTCCACCTAGACCCCATAAGCTCAACCCCGGCGCTACTTGCCTAGTGTACATGCGCTCAGTAACTTTTCAAGAAAATTCAGCGCATAGCCTCAAGACTCTTCCCATCGTGTTCTACATCGCGAAACAAAGAAAACAAGGGGCCACACCCCATAGTAATATCCACAAGAAAAAAATGACCACTCCAATACTTCCACACCGCAAATATTCATGCGTGGTTTCCCGATTGGGGCTGCATCATAGCCGTATAGAGATCTGCCCTCTGGTAGGTATATTAGTGTATGTTCAACCCTGCCTAGTTTTGGATAACTCGTGGTGCAGTGGATAACGTTCTGGAGCGCGCAGTACGGGTTCGACTCCAGCTAGGATCAGGGGGATTCCCCTTCTCCCGCTGTATGGCTATGTATGGAGCTATACCCGGGACCCTTGACTTCGATTAGACATTGCCGGAGGTTACCGGACATTGCCGAAGATTCCCGGACATTGCCGAAGATTGCCGGACATTCAAGATGATCCAGACGAAGCGACCACCCGTATTTGAAGTCTCGTTGACAAGGGACTACATTCTGTCCGCGGAGGCTTATTCCCGGAACCGGAAGCGACCGCATCACCACCGGACATGACCGGGGAGGAATATATCCCCCAAGGTTACGTAACCGGAAGTGATCTTTGCCGGAACTATAGCGGTCTTGACTTGCGGCCCAGAGAGGCCAATGGAACTAAAGATCCCCTTTCTATACTACTGGCCATATATAGTTTTAAATCCATGAATAGATAGCCATTGTGATGGAATGTAGCAGCATGCATCCGGGTGCGTATTCCGGACCAATCCACCTGCGCCGCATGGTTTTTCTGACAATCAGGTGAGTGAGTGCGTGAGTGAGTGAGTGAGTAGGATTTAACGTCGTTTCGAACATTTTTTTCAGTCATATCGCGACGGTGCCTACATGTGCCAGAACACGAGAGTGTTCGCAGTTCCTATTATCCTGGACGCTGATCAGCCCAGCCAGCACAGCACCCGGTCATCGATCCAAGTATTGACCGAGCTCAACGCTGCTTAACTTGTGATCTGACGAGAATCGGTGTGCCCAACGTGATACGCCGCATCTGACAATCAGGTTATTCAGGTTATTAAATAGCACTAATTACTAACAGTTCAAGGGGACAGATTTCTCATCTCAGTAGGTTTGCGTCAAATTGATGGATATATTTTCTTATAATTAGTCGCGGGTTTGAGGGCTTCTGTAAAATCAGCCGTATGGTTAAAATTAATTTCCTTTTTTAGAACGTATATAACAAAGTTATATCTATAGAATGTCATACCACTCTCCGTGATAACTGCTACAAAACTTGAGTTTTAGAGCTTTTTTGTACTACCCGGGTTAAATGCCATAAGGGTTGTTCACGTGAATCTTCACCAATACATGGTATGTCGTCATAATCTATTCCTTTTTCTCTGGCCAAAGGGCAATAGGCGGGGTGAGCTATTCAGTTCTATATATGGGAAAGTGTCCTCAATCGATGTTACCTTCACAAGGACAGGGGCAATGCCTCCATGAGTGACTGCATGAATTAAAATGACAACTTCACACGATCTTTATTTCAATGACGGTGTA
Source organism: Hanleya hanleyi (assembly GCA_036873755.1). NCBI lineage: Eukaryota > Metazoa > Mollusca > Polyplacophora > Lepidopleurida > Hanleyidae > Hanleya > Hanleya hanleyi. The sequence continues at coordinate 660 of JAVTVY010006605.1, read as the reverse complement.
ATCTATGGATGGCCGTATGACCTATATTTACATTTTTATAGCAAATATCCCATTATTGATCCAGTCGATTAGAGTCGGACATCATCAACGGTATTGTAAGTGTATAGTTTAATTTGATTGCTCTCTCGTTAATTACATTTGTAAACCTACGATGCATCGAAGAGCACTGATTGAAATTCTGCCTACAAATTGAACTATTGATAGGTAACACGACGTCCTGGTGTATGAAAGCGACGTCGTCGTCCTATCACTCAACATTGTCAAAGGCGACACGCGACGCGAAAGGGCGACATCGTGTTTTGGAAGACGACGTCACCCTTTGCGTTGTCGCTCACGCTTTTGATGAGGTAATGCGGGGCACACTTTTGGTCCAACTAGATCACCATACTATTGAAGTGATACGGTTATGCTGTGTCTGAGAGGCGTCCAAATCTTTGAGGTGTCGAGGACATTTGCATAACATAGCGTCTGTACTGGTCCACCACCCGTATTCTCGAATCTTTCGTTCTTTGTCAACGACAATAGTTTAATCTCATGTCTTCATAACCAAACGACAAACAGAGCAACCCTTGAATGACATCTCGCCCCGCCTATTGCCCTTTGGCCAGAGAAAAAGGAATAGATTATGACGACATACCATGTATTGGTGAAGATTCACGT